>JAASGD010000348.1:0-25175 GCA_023334115.1 Globisporangium megalacanthum
ATCACCCTGTTGCAATCCTGTTACAAGGTCTTTGCTAAAGTGCTGGCGAACAGGGTACAAGCGGGCTTCCACACGATCATTGGCGACTCTCAGCAAGGATTCATCAGATCCAGACAACTGGAGCGATCAGTGACGCTGGTACAAGCGGTATTACAAGGCAGGTACGATGACGAGCGGGACCCGACGGACAACACACCGGCAGTCGTACTCCTGGACTTCATGAAAGCGTACGATACGCTGAACAGAGAGTTCATGCTGCTCGCTTTCCAACGGTACGGGTTCGACACGCGCTTCATCCAGCTGATCGGCCGCATGCACGATCGCACAACTGCCCGCTTCGCGGTGAACGGCGAGCTCTCGCAAGCAGTAGCAGTGCGCTCAGGGACCCGCCAAGGGTGCCCCCTCGCACCGCTCCTGTTCATCATTGGGGCAGAGATCCTCGCGCTCAAGGTGCAGGGAGACGCAACGCTACGAGGCATACCCGTCCCGGGAGGCGACGGGGAAGAAGTCAAGGTGGCGGCCTTTGTAGACGACACTGCAATCTACCTACGCCGAGCACGCGATTTGCCGCGCCTACTCGCCAAGCTGGAAGCATTCCACGAGCTCTCCGGACTGAAGGTGCAACCCAAGAAAAGCGTAGCCATCCTACTCAACGCAGCCATTACGCAACGCGAAATCGCCGGGATCCCAGTGCTACAACCTGGGGCAACCACAAGATACCTGGGGGTCCAGGTGGGACTGGCAGCCACAGACACGGTCAACTGGCAGAGACGAGTGGCGAGTCTGAAGATACGACTGGCGGTGGCGGCGCGGATAGCAACTTCGGTGATCGAGTGCGTGAAGATTCTGAACGCCATTGCGCTGCCGGCCATCCTGTTCACAGCACAGTTCAGTAGGGCATCAGACAAGACGATGCAGCAACTCGAGAACCTCCGAAAACAGTTCCTGTGGGCACGTAAACTTTCCACGGAAGGACGCAAGCACAAGATGAACCCCGGCCTACTGTTCTCGCCGGTGCAGAGCGGTGGAATGGGCCTTATATCGATCCGAGTGGCAGTCAACATGCTCTTGATGCGCAGAGCGACGAACTGGTTACTCGCGGACGAGGGGACGTACAAGACATGTTGGAAGCACCTCCTGGACATGGGACGCAGGAACACGAACCTCGTGACACCAGCAGCGGCACCAAGGCGACGACAACTGCGAGACGAGGAACGGGCGAATGTTCAAGCCGACGGCATCGAACTAGTCGCACGGCACTGGACAAAGCAAGGCGAACGAGAAGCGGGCTGAGACGGCGGCGCAACGACAACGGAAGCTACTCCAGACAGCGACGGTCACAGTCAACTTATTCGGGAAGCACACGCTCCGAGTGGACGACGCAGGAGAGCACCCGGATTGGAAGCTCTCAGCGGAGATCACAAACCACTGGCCGGGCTTTGACTGGATGAACAACCCCTGGATAGTGGACCAAGACGGGAAGGAGCTACGAGGAGATCGGTACACGCCACTCGGGATCCAGGGACGCAGCGAACACGAGTGGGACTTCAGACCGAGGTTCGACGGCGGAAGACTAACGCAGCACGGAGCCAAACTCTTGAAAGACTGGATAGTCAGCATCGCCGTCTGCAGCCCGGAAGTGTCGGTCACTGGCAGCTTTGTGCTGACACGGGAGCTCCATCTGTGGAACCAGCCTAAACTAGAGCAGCACTACATCTGGACGACGAGAGGAGACGGCGTGGCCATCGGGAGAGTGACACAGACGCGCCAGTCGAGCCGAAGTTCATTGCACTACGGCGCCTGCGCGACGACAACGTATGGGCGGTACTCGGTGGGAGCGACGCAGCGCAGACCAAGCGAAATATCCAGACACTGGAACAAGCAGGCGACATCGGAGGCATCACGTTCGTCGCCCATCCACTCACCACGGCCCTGGTGTGGACAGCGGACAAGAAAACGCGGCCAAGACATCTCCGGACGACATTGGATCGACAGCGGAAGCGTAGTCAACGCGACCAACACGTCTACCCGAAGCGGACAGCAGCCGTGGCGAAGATCGCGGCAGGACAGGAGGCAGTACCGTGGCACTACTATCAACTACTTCAACCACTGAAGCAAGTCTGGGACAGCAAGAACGGCATCACCCAGTACCAGCAGTGGACGCAATACCGGAGCTGCACGCTCCAACTCAACCTGCACCACGAGCGCCACGCCGTAACATCAGAGTGCCCTCTCAACGTCGGCTGCCGACGCAGAAAGGAGACGGTCGCGCACATCTTCTGGGAGTGTGGTCGAGCAGCAGCCGCATGGAACACACTACTTACACAATGGACACAGCAGCAATTGACGGTAGCAGCAGCAGACGACCGCCGACACGCAGCGCGCCAGCACCAGCGCCAACACTGGTGAGAGCGTTGCATGAACAATACGGCTTCTGGGATGAGCAACACTCCGTGGCGCTGGACCTCATCTGGTTCACACTCACGACAGTGATAACAGCGACGCTGTGGCAAGCACGTAACGAGACAGTGCATGATCGGAAGGAGATCTCGACGGCGGAGGTGGCCTCACGAACATGGACGGCGGGGATCCGGCACATCAGAGCGATCAGTGAAAGGAAAGTGAGGACGCGTGCAACGAGAGAAGAAGGCATCGCGACGTGGCAATGCATGAGCATCATCACGCAGCCAGTCGAGGAAGCGACCACGAGCGAGTGGGTACAAGCACGACTGTACTTTGACGGGGGAGCGCGCGGGAATCCCGGACCGAGCGGGAGCGGCTGAGCACTACTGACAAAGGACGCAACGGGCCAATGGCAGCTCGACTCCTGTGGGTACAAGTACCAGGGCGCTGAGCAGACAAACAACTACAGCGAGTTCGAAGCGATTCGAGAAGGGATGGCGATGGCATGGCAACGAACAGCGAACGACAAGACCCGTCTGCACATACGCGGCGACAGCAACCCCCATCATCAAGCACATGACCGGCCGCGCGAACATCACGGCGGCAGGACTACAGGACAGCTCGGAACGAGCCAAGGAGCTCAGCCGAGCCTTCGGATGGGTGTCATGGGGACACGTCCGACGGGAGAAGAACAAGATGGCAGATCACTTAGCGAACGTGGTTATGGACAGCAAGGGATGCCACACGATGACAGCGGATGAACAAGGGCCGGACAAAGCAAGGTGGGCGACCGTCGACCAACTCAGGCGAAACGACATCGACGATGGGGGAGGTGGCTGGGAGCCGAGCACACTCCTCCTTGCATTTCAGTAGGAACATCTATGCATCAGCAATAGATTTCCTGAAAAAGTCAAAGTAAAAAAAATTCCCGAGACCGCGAGTCGACGGAAATGCTGCGCCGGTCGATCACGCGCGTCGCAAAGGCGCCAGCTGGTGCCCGCGTCTACTGCGCCGCACCAAAAGACCGCGCAGTCAGCAGCGTGGAGATTCCGCTGCATGTCGGCGTGACGGCCGGCGGCCTCGCAGGCGTCGTGTCCGCACTCACGGGCGTTGGCGGCGGGCTCATCCTC
The DNA here is from genome assembly GCA_023334115.1 of Globisporangium megalacanthum. NCBI lineage: Eukaryota > Oomycota > Peronosporomycetes > Pythiales > Pythiaceae > Globisporangium > Globisporangium megalacanthum. The sequence continues at coordinate 3,534 of JAASGD010000348.1, forward strand.
ATCCCTGTGCGTCTCTCTCCGTAGCTCTTCGTGCGCACCCACCCCTTCCCTCACACGTTATGTGTATGTGTCTGTGCGTATGTATCTAACCCTCCACCTTCCCACCCCCAGACGCTCGCCAAGTTCACCACGCTTTCGCAGCAGGCCGTGAATGGCACGTCCATCGGCGCCGTGACGCTCAGCGCGTCCGTCGGCGCGTACAACCACCTCGAGAGCGGCGCGTGCAACTACCCGCTGGCGCTCGCGACCACGCTCCCAGCGATCGTTTGCACGCGCTACGGCGTCCACACGGCCCAGCGCTTGAGCAGCAAGCGCCTCTCGCTCGTGGTCGGCGCCGCGATGCTCGCGTGCTCGCCCCTCATCTTCCTCAAGAACAGCGCGTACTTTCCCAAGTGGAGCGCATATGCAGACCCGCTCGACCTCCAGTTCTACGGCACAGGGCTGGAGGACACGTACAGCGAGCGCGTCGAACGCAACGTCCTGGGCTTTGCAGCCGTGAACGCCAAGTACCTCGTCGCGGGGGCTCTCGCTGGCTTCATCTCGGGCCTCTGCGGCCTCGGCGGTGGCATCCTCATCACGGCGTACCTCACTGCCGCCAGCGACATGCCTCAAGAGACGATCATTGGCACGTCCCTGCTCTCGATCGTGCCCACCGCCGCGGCGTCCACATACCACAACGTGAGAGCCAAGGCGATCCACATCCCCACCGCTATACGGGTGGGTGGGGCGCTCGCACTCGGCGTCTACGGCACGTCCAAGTACGTGACCCACGACGTCCCCGAGCCAGTGCTGCGTGGCATCCTTGGCACGACGCTCGGAGCAGCAGCGGTCGTCATGATGCGTCGGGCGCTCTAGACACACACTTTCGGACGCTCGCTTTTGAACCAACCATACAGTCCCATGGAGAGAGCCTAGCCACCTACGCTCACTTGTTGCTCTTCTTCTCGTACACGGCTTCGTGGGTCGCGGGGTCGACGCCAAAGAGCTCCACGTAGTCGACCGTCGGGACCCAGCCGGTGGTCATTTGCACAAAGACGCGGCAGAGCACGACGTTCGGGCGGCCACTGATGGTCGTACGCGCTTGGACACGGCCACTTACCGCGTCGACGAGCAGCACACACTCGCGGTCTTTGAGCGACGCGAGCGAGACGAGGAACTGCGACGGGGCGCTCGCGTGCGGCGTACAGGACGCGCCGTACGCAGTGTTGCGCTCAATCAGGTTCAGGTCTTCACGAGGAGCGCCGGCCTTTTCAAACATAAGCCAGTACACGTCCAGCGGCTTGTGGGCGTCTAGCACTTGGCCTTTTAGCTGGCCGGCGTACACGACCGTGTTGGCGTTCTGGTGGGTGGAGTAGCAGTGTCGTGACGTTAGAAATGGTGGAATGGATAAATGGATAAATGGATAAATGGATAAATGGAACAAATGCGCACCGTGCTCCGCTGGATGATGAACGCGACATTCGGCTCGATCTTCGCGACTTTGAGCACGTGGTCGTCCATTGGCAGCGCCTGTGGCTTTGTCGACACACCCGTCGTCTGGGTTTTTTTCTTGGTCTTTTTCTTCTCCGACGGCTTCTTCTCGAGTGCTGTGGACGCTGTGGTCGTAGCTCCTGGAGCTCCTGGGGCAGCGGCCTCGGCCTCGGCTTTCGTCTTCTTCTTCTTCCCAGGCGCCTTCTTTGCGCCGTCGCTCTTGCCGTTCTGCAGCAGCGCCTGTTTATCCGCAATGAGCGCGTCCACGTCGCGCAGTTCATGCGCAATGCGCGCGCGCTTGGCTTCGAGCTCCCGGATCTCACTCTGCAGGAGCTGCTGGAAGTCGTGCTGCTCGCGCCGGAGCGCGGCCTCGAGCGCCTGGATCTTGAGCTCGCGCTCGTCCAGCTCGCCCTGCAGCGCGCTCACGACGATCTGCGCCTGCTCGGTCGTCTCGTTCCCCCAGAGCCAGCTCATCGGACCGGGTAAGCGGGTCGTCACCAACTGCGTGCGGTGCGTGACGCAAAATGATACGTGGCAGAAAAGAAGCCAGGGGCCTAAATAACAGATTTTCAAAAGTTAAATACACCAAAAGACGTTAACTACAACCCAAATCTAATTGTAAACCCACCTAAATGAGCTACTTACAGTATACACTTTCCTACTCACCCCAATCTTAAGCCTATTCCGTTTTCAGCAGCCCAATTCATGGCCCTTGCCACTATGAAAAGTGGAACTCCATTATCGAGATGGAAGCGGTGGGCTTCAAGAAGCGCAGTAAAGCGGCGGGCGGGAGTCGGAAGCGTTCACGTCGCGAGAACGACGACGACGACGACGTCGACAGCACCGCTGGTGCAGACGTAGAGGATGTGGCGCAGTCGCTCGAGCAGCTGCGCGAAGACCAGCGGCTGCGCCGCGAGCTCCGCTCGAGTGTGAAGCGCACAAGTGCTTGCGGCTCCCAACCACCAGCCACGTCGTCGTCAGCCGGCGCGAGTGCTCCGCAGTTTGGGCTGCACGACCCAAAGAAAGACGGGTCGGCAGGCGAGAAGCTGCTCCACTTGCTCGACGGCCAGTTCACGGGCCAGAGCACGACGACGCAGAAAGACCAGCACGAAGAGCTCCTGTGCGTCGTCTCCTTACTTATGGGTTTCCGTATGATATGGTGTAATGGATGATATGGACAATCGGACTCACATTATGGTCGTGATTGACGCGGATAGAAACCAATACATTGACGAGAAGCTCGGTAAGAGCCGCGCAGGAGACCGCGAGGACGCAGCAAAGGACCCACTGGCGGCCCTTCGCAGTGAAGAAGACGCACTGTACGCACTCCCCGAGCACCTGAAGCCGGACGTGCCGCCTGCGAGCATGGGCGCGGGGGACGAGAGTGGGAACGGCGGCGTGCTGCTCTGGAGCACCGGCATCGCCGAAGTCGAGCTCCCCGACACGTTCCGAGCCAAGACGGAGGCCGCGACGAAGCTCGCGCTCCAGAGGGAGCGTGTGAAGAGTGGCAGGGCAGCGATCAGTTCTGCGCTGCCGACGAACTTTAGCACGGACTTTAACCGGCACCGCAGCAACTTTGTCGCAGAGCTCAAGAGCCTCAACCGGGACGAGAAGCGCGAGAGGGGCTTCCGGACAGGTACATTTTATGTACGGTGGTTTTTGTGGGGTTTATGGGTGGTTGACTGACGAACTGAATGGTGGTTGGTGGGTCCACTATAGTGGGGAAGAACCAGTCGGGCGACGACGCGGCTGTGGCGCGCTTCCGCAAGTTTGAGAGCCGCCGCAAGTTCAGGTGATCGAGAGTCCGCGCACGCGATACAGTAAGTAACTAGGGTTCTGACTGGACACGCAGGACACGCAGGACAAGCAAGCACCAAAGGTACCAACAAGGCCTTGGGGTCAGTATGAGAGCCTCTCGCCTTGGTCGGTCTTCTCGCGAAGAAGACATTTCCTTCTTGGTTGGGCCACACCAACCAATACACGCCAACCATCCTGACTCCATTGCTGTTGTTGGCTTCGAAGCTCTTGGCTCTTGGCCTTGAGAACGTTGCCGCGTTGCGGCTTGCGGCGACGTTGCTGCCAACTGTCGGCTTCAGAAATGCGAAGGTGGAGTCCCGCTCTGGGAAAGTTTTGTATGTCAGTACATACGCATTGATAAGTACCTCATATTGTCCATTATTAATGTATTTCAGTAAACTAACATACCAACAGTCCGTTGGTCCAGCAGCTCTTTGGCAACAGTTAAGTCTTTATTGAACCTAACTACTGTACGTCAGTACATCCATTTGTCCTCTCTCCCAGATTTTCCTTAGTACATATGTACTGATATATAGAAATTCGAGTTCCCGCTCTCTACCGCATCTCCAAGAAGTCAGCCCAGATGCCAGATGTGGCTGGCGCTACAGCCGGACTGTCGCCAGTTGATCAACTACAAGCTCAGCTGGGAGTGTTTCAGCCAGATGGACTTCTCGTTTATGGATGCCAAACTGTAGCACCAGCTCCCACAGTGCGACCACTCGCGCGTGACAAGCTCACAACAACCCCGTTACGCAAGTAAGTCACAGAGTGAGAGGCCGCAGTCAGTCAGTCACGCACGCCCTCCACCGAGGCAATGCGCTCGTGGTTCCAGCGCGCCCCGCCACCCCCGTCGCTGCCCTCGCCACAGTCTCCCAACGCGGCGCTCGACGCGTACCTCTTTGGCGGCGACCACCCGCACGCGCCGCCCCCGATGCTCGAGGAGCCCGCGCCCCTCGGCGTCGCGCACACTGCCGACCATGACGCCGCGAGCGCCTACGCGCCTCGCCCGAGCATCCTCGAGTTCCGCTCCTCGCGCTTCTCGACACGCGCGAACCCGCAGCGCGCGCAGCTGCTCGCCGCCATGGCGCACGCAGTGCACAAACCGCCACCGCCACAGCAGCGTGACGGCGACGACAGCGACTACGGACTGCGGGACACACACGGCCGGGCGCTGCTCACCAAGACGCTGCTCGGCGGCGGCCGCAGCACAACGTCGTCTTTGCGCACGACCGAGAAAACCGACGCCCCAGACGATGACGAGGACGATGATTACGACAACGACAATGACGTGGGGGAGAGCGCAGACGAGTGGGACGCGGGCGACGACGAGCGGCTGGCGCTCATGTCGATGCCGTCGTCGCAGGAAGTGCCGCTGCTCGAGATGGACGACGACATGGACGACTTTGACGTCGACGCGATCCTCGTCGGCTCGCGGCCGTCGCCAGAGCGGCTCGCCCGGACGCTCGTTGTGGACGAGCACGGCTTTCAGCTCTCGCGCGAGAGCGTCATGCTCTCGGCCGCGCGCTTGGACCGCACGGCACCGCTCCGGTCCGGACTGCTCTTTAAACAGGGCTTCAGCCTCCTCCGAGGCGCGGGCGGCTCGAGTGGCGGCTGGAAAGTGCGCCACGTCGTGCTCTCCGCGTCCAAACTTGCCTTCTTCCGCGACGAACGCGGTCGGCGGCGGGGCGAAGTGGACTTGACGCAGTGCTCCGCCAAGACGGCCGTCGAGATCATGCCGCGGGACTCGGTCTACGACGGCGCCCACGCGACTGTGTGGCGCTTTGCTGTGCGTGGACGTGGCGGCCGGCGCGTGCTGCTGGCCGCGTACTCGGAAGCCGAGATGAAGGACTGGCTCCGGGCGCTCCACGTGGCGCTCGCGCTCCAGAGCGGCGCGGACCTCGGCCGCTTCACGGACGTGCCGCGTCATACGCTGCTGGCCGAGAAAGCAGCGAGTGACGGACCGCCGCAGCTGCGGGCGTCTGCGAACTCGCGATAGAGATAGGGAGTGATGGTCACCCTCCCCAACCCCCACGCAGCGGCCAGCCAGCCACGCGCGTACCTAGTGAAGCAGCCACCGCGGCACCGACGAGCCGCAGTATATGGAGAGAGAGAGAACGAGAGAGAGTGAAGAGAAAAGAAGCAGAAAGTGGCGTGAAGTGAGTGAAAGAGCGCCGGCGACGAGCAGGAGGACCATGACGAACGCCGTGACGAACGCCGCTGCGGTCTCTTTAATTTAATGGAGGTGGCATGCATGCCGAGGATGGATTCATAAATGTGCAGTCGAGCTCTTGAGCTCTTGAGTCGCATGACTTGGAAGATCCGTCCCGTTCAGAGCTTAGGAGCTCAGCAATTGCAGCAACGCAGCGCAGAGCACGACAAAGACCAGGTCGAGGTGCTGCGAGAGCTTCCACTGGACTCGCGAGAGCACGCTCGTCCTAGTTACAGGCGCCGTCGCGCGCTGGGGCGTCTGGTGCGTCTGGTGCCGCGACTGCGTCGTCGCGAGCCGCAACGTGGCCATCGCGACGCGCTTGAGCCGCATCTGCTGCGCGTGGGCCTTCATGCGCTGGAAGACGCGACGCTGGCTCGTCGTCCGACGTCCGTTCTGCTGGAGCGCGTCGAAGGCGTGGCGCTGGGGCTGCAGCAGCGGACCGCTGACTGCGCCGCCAACGTGCCTCTTGTCTGCTATTGGCATCGACCAGCTCGTCTCCGATGAGCTATCGTTGTCGTCATCGTCGTTGCTTCCGACGTCGCTCAAGTAGTCGGCGCGACGGAGGACCTCCGAGAACTCAGAGCCCTGGTTTGCTTCGACGTCGTCCTGGTCGGCCTCTGTCGCCACGGACACGCTTGACGAGCCTGCTGTAGATACGTAGTCGTACTCATCGGGGCGACGGACTCGGTACATGCGCCGGTCGAGCAGCTGGAGCAGCCCGCGGTGAGTCGTTCGCGGCTCCGCGTTCGTGTCCTCCATGTAGTCAAAGTGCGGGTTCTCGTTGTCGAGTTCGTGGATCTCGTTCGCGCACGCGAGCAGGAACGCTCTGCAGTGGTGCAGGCTGAGGCTCTTGACGCGACCGCTCTCTGCCCCTTTGCTGCGCTTCCCAGGCGTCACGCGTAGAGGCTGCGACTTGGGAACGTCCTCGTACTCGTAGACGAACGATGGCGGCATGGCGTCCATCTCGGTGCCGTCACCGCTGGCTGTCGGGATGCCGGACAGCGCGTGAAAGCGCGGGTCGTACGCCTGCAGGGCCTTCGATGGGCTGGCGCTCCCATGCGCGAGCTTCTCGAGCTGCAGGAGGCACTCGCGACGCGTCGAGAGGTTCTCGAGCGGAAGCGCCGCGAGCGCCTGAAGAATCGGGAGCGTGCCTTGCACCGTCTCCTCGTCTTGGTCGAGGAGCCCGAGCATCACCTGGACAACTGCTGCTCTCTGTGCTCCCATGGTCGCGCTAGAGGCAGCTCGCGTGGTGCTTGCGGCCATCCCAGTCGGCGTCCTCGCCGGCAAAGCCGCTGGTGGCGTCCACGGCGACTTCACAGCGTGCTTCACGTGTTTCTTGATAGGCGATGTGGCTCGTGGCAGGAACGCCAGATCCGGCGCAGGACGCTGGCTGGTGGCCGTCGCCTTGAGTTGTCGACCGCCAGCCCTCGAGGTCGGCAGCGGTGTGACCATACTTGAGGTCGTTGCGCTTGGATTGGTTCTTGGTGGCTTTGCTGTCGCGCGTCGATGCGATTATGAGCTCTGATAGCCGACGCGAGGGCTCTGTATCACCAGCATTGTTCGGTGATTCTCACAGCCTCTGGAGGCTCTGGTCTTGAGGACAGAACCGAGGGGACAGGGATTTCGAGGTCCTCCTCGAGTCCTGGCCCCAGTGCCTAAATTTGTGGTTCATGGAGCAGTACCGACACGAGTGAGCGAGTGGGAGAGCTCTAAGCGAGAATGAGCGCCACGCTGGGACATCCAACGCCCACACCGTCGGCTTTAGACGATCATGCCGAGAACGCTTTGTTGGACGCGTACGCGCGTCGAGCCACCTGCGACGGAGCCTCGACGCTCGATATGCTCAAGCGGCTCTCGACTTCACAGCAGAGCGCTGGAGGCGTAGCGTCCCACGTTCCGAGTCGCGTGCGCGACGAGATGATCATGCAAGCGCGTACCGGCCTCGCTGTCCAGCAGAGTCGTGCTGTGCGTGGGGTCGCTTTGGACGTGGCTTGTGCTACTCGTTCTCAGACTGACTGGTCTCCTACACTGGCAGACTGTCGCAAACATGACGACACTAGGTGAGCGCCTCGGACGCCCCAAGGAGCGGCTCGTGCCCGGAACGCCAGTCGCCCGCAAGCTCCGCTATGGTCGCCTTGCGCGCACGGACGGCAAGGACGACGTGCAGTTTGCGTCCAGATCGGCGCCGACACTCCCGCATCCTCGTCGGGTCCTCCACGACCAGCTCCGTCTCGAAACGGTGGCGAACGCCAGTGCTGTAAAGGACGCGCTGGACCTGGCACTGTCTGCAACAGCTCCCGCTCTCGGCCGTCCGGATCCGAGCGCATCAGTACACGGTGACACTGAGAGCGACACTGGGTGCCTCGCGACTCGGCGCCAGAAGCTCGAGGAGGAGCTGCTGCACGTGACCAAGAAACTCAACCGCAAGTACGCAAAGCAGCTGTTCCCGACGCGCTCGCCGTCGCCCAGCAAGACCCACGCGCTCGCGGAGAAGTGGAATGCGAAGCACGAGTCGGCCGCGAGCGAGAGTGAGCTCTACGCCATGTACATGGAGGGGCGGTACGCGACGCAGAGCCAACTGGACTTCTACGAGCACGAACTGGAGCCTCGCGACGCCACGAACAACAAGCACCGACACAACGCGGCGCCGACCAAGTACGGCGACGCGCTTGTGATGAATCGCAATAGCCTCCGGGGCGTCTTCTAACTCATGTACAGTCATACTATAAGTACGACTGTTAGAAGTACTTCGTAGATACTACCTTCAGATATTTCGCAAACGCCTATCAATGGCAGAAACCACCGACAATCGTCTAGCCTCCTGTGTTGCGATGCGGTTGTCGCTCACTGATAGTATGAGCCCACCCGTGCGCTCGCGAGCAAGTGTTTGACACGCTCGTCTTCAGCGGAATGCTTGGCGACTGCAGGCGTGAACACGACGCACTCCTCGAAGCGCGGCGAGAGCATGCGTGCGATGTTCATCGCTTCGAGAGACGACGGCTGCTGCGTGATGAGCGCATCGATGCTCTTCTCCTGCGCCAGCCGCATGCGCTGTTTGTGTTCGCGGAGACGCCTGGCCGCAAGGGCTGGTGCTTCTTCACTGGCAGCCTCGCTGCGTTGACGTCGCTCCTGCTCCTGTTGCCACTGCAGAAGGCGTGCTCGCACCTCCTCCTGCCGCGCCGAATGCACCCGTTCTTCACATCGTCGTGCCTGGACGATGACGACACCACAGAGCTCGAGCGATATGAGCGACCAGCTCTGAGACGACGAAGCCCAGACGACGACCAGACCACTCAAAACTAAGCAATCAATCGACTGACGCACAGCTTCTGCCAGCTCGTCGGCTGTGAAGCGCTTGACGTCGCTGTTCGCGACTAGTGGCGGCGGTTCTGCAGCTGTCGCAGTCGTTGTGCGCGCTCGGGACGCGTTGCTGACGCTGCTCGTGGCGCGGAAGTCGAACGGGTACCCGGTCTTCGCTGCGATCACGAGCGAGCGCTCCCGGAAGAGCTCGTCTCGCCTCCGCTTGGCGTCTCCGTGGCGTGCACCTGGGGTCCAAGCAGTGCACTCCCACGATCAGCAAACACTCTTTTTACCCACCGACGGGAGAACCGCATGCGACCCACTCAAGTACGCCATCGAGCTACTTCTTGCGGCTTTGTCACGACGGACGAGCAGCTGAAGTCGACGTGGAAGCGCTATTGATAGGCGAAATGAATGAACTGTCAGTCGTGATGGGTGGGTCTCCAGTGGATCTCCCGTCCAAAGCTTCGACGCCAGCCCATCCATCTGGTGTGCGGCACGGAGTCTGCTTCGTCGCTGCCACGTTGGCCGCGTTCGAACCGCATCCGGCTGGGCAACACCGCATTTCGGTCATTCGACCTCGCCAGGGGCTAAATTATAAGTCCAGTACCGGTACAGTGTAGTCAGCTCATACCTTGAAGCGACGCACTCGCAGTTTCGCACCACGACGGACCCGCCTAAAAGACACGCAATGAGCTGGCGCTCGAACGACCAGCACGCGACGCCGCTGGGAGCAGCGCTGCTCGACAATGGCGCCTCGAAGCTCGGTGTTCGCACCACCAGTGACAGCGACGGCCCGAGCAACGAGCTGTTGCTTGAATGGGATCACACGAGCGAGCACGACGACACAGCGGCGAACGCCAGCGACGCCTCGGAGGACTCGGACGATGAGCGAGGCGAGCGACTGCTAGCGGACGTCGCGAAGCGTATCACGCGCATGCTAAACGTTCGAGCAGACCAGGGCAACAACAACGCGGACGAAGGGGCCGAGGATGAAGAAGCATACGACGCCAGTGTCGACGAGGGAGACGAGGACGCCAACGACGCACGTCGGACGTCGTCTCGCGAGCGCTTCCTGCACCGCCAGCTCGCACAGGCGCTCGTGGAGCTCTCGTCCAGCGAGACGAAGCTTCGGTTCGCAGCCATCGCCGGGAAAGAGCTCCTCGAGCAGCTCGCTGAGGCGATAGACGATGCGTCCGAGCTGCGCACCACGCTAAATAGGTACCAGCAGCAGCTCGAGAGCGTCAAAGCCGACAATGTGCGGCTTCTAGAGCAGCTAGATCGTACTTGTGGCTCTAGTCCTCAGCGTTACGACAGCACCACCATCTCAGTAGTCGCAGAGCCGACGCGTGGCGTCTGCAGCCAGTGTCTGCACCGCAGTCACGAGCTCGCAGTGGTGCTCCAGGAGAACAACGGCCTCCGACGGCGCTGTCTCGAGCTCGAGTGTGGACAGGGCAACCAGAGCCTCGCACTCGAAGAGCTGCAGCGCCAGCAGGACGAGCTCCAAGCCTCGAGCGACCAGCTGCGCGCGTACGCTGAGGCGGCAGACAAGGACCTCGCGCTGCTCCGAGCTGAACACGCGCAGCTCCAAGACGACCACCAGGAGCTGCTCATAGCCCGTGATCACCTGCGCCAGCGCACGCAACGGCTGGAGCGCGAGCGCGACAAGCTAACGCAGCGGCTCGACGACTGCGAAGCGCTCGTTGTAGCCCTAAAGCGTGCCAAGCGTGTCGCTGGGACGCACGCACTCGTGCTGGCGAATCGAGCAGCAAGGTACGAGGCGGACAACGAGCAGCTCGTGCGAGCGCTCGCCGAGTCCTACGAACAACAGAAACGCAACGACGACAAGGAGAACGACAACGACAGCTCTGTGACGCTGCAGCAGCACGCGAGAGACATGGAGAGTCTGCTGGACGAAGCGCAACGGTCGCTGGCAGCGCTGAAGCTGGAGAACCGCACACTGCGGCACCAGCTCCGACAGCTCCGACAGCGTGGTGACGGGCCGACAAGTGAGCTACCAGCAGCGACACTACGCCGACGGCCACTGTCGCCAGTGACTTGCGCCGACATCCTTGCAGCGGACAGTGCAGAGTCCGACTCGCAGCCGGCCGAGCCGCCAGTAGGTGTGAGTGCACCGTCAGAAGTGCACACTGAGACAGCCACGACACCGCTTCTTCGGCTCTCTGCGTCAATGCGCCGTCGGCGCACGTACGCAGACAGCGTCGGCAACGACAGGCCGCAGCTCCCTGACCACCATCGCCAGCGTAGGACGACTGTCTTTGGAGCTGCCGCCGTTCTCGACAACGACGACACACACACGACCAAGGCACCGTTGTACCTCGGACTCTCGGTTGTCGTGTGCGCGACAGCAGCCGCGGGGCTACTGGCGCGGAGGTAACAGACAAGTGAACGAATGGAGTGCGTCTTTTGTTGCGAGAGTGGGTGGGCTGTGAGGATGGGGTCGGTCGTCCGACACACACAGAGCACGTTAGCAAGCGTCAGTCTCCTCGTCCCACAGACCTCAGCGCCACTTAGTACCGCTGTCGCTTGTTGCCACCAGAGCCCGTGCTTCGTGCAGCCTGAAGCGGACCCTGCAACCGGTCTATCACGTCGCGCTTCTCTTCCGGCACTCTGGGCACAAGACGTTGTGGTGCGGCACGTCCACTGTGCGGAGGCTTCCCACTAGACGGTTGCAAGCGCCGAGTGTCACCCCCACTGCGTCGTTCGTCATTGCGCTCGTTCAGTCGACCGCCACGACGGACCCCGACAGCGACAGCTACCGCAGGAGCTCGCCCGCCTCTGCGGTCCATCGCGTCGTCCTTGTCGTCTGTGGCGTTCCGCTTGCGCTTCTGACGTGGCAGCACACCGCTAAAGCCGTGGTCGCCAGTGCTCCGCTTTGTCGCGATCTGGTCGCCCGCGACCAGCTGGAGGATCAGCCGTTCTGCGCGCATCACTGGCGCGAGTGTGCCCGAGATGAGACAGATCCGGAGCTCGTCACCGTGGGATGGCAGAAAGTGCGTGTGGGCGCCCGACTTGGCGGCGACCTCGTGCACCAGTCGCCCTTGCTGCTCGAGCATGAGGTTCACGATGCGGATCGGGAGCAGGAGCTTGAGTGCGACGTGGGTGATTGGAGGCAGCGACAGCTCGTCGTTCGTATCATTGTCGTCTGCGTTCACGTTGTTCTCGATCGCTAGACGCTCAAGCTCCCGGCGGATCCGCGTCCGCACGACCGTGTACGCGTGCTCGACCTGCTGTCGCGTGCCTTGGAGGTGGACAATCCCGTTCACGCTCCCAAGCGGCAAGTACTCGGAGTGTGGGATCTGCAACCGCACGCCTGTCTGGGCCTTGATCGTGTTCGCAATCGTGCCTTGCGGTCCAATGAGCGCGCCTGCTGTGTGGAACGGGATCGCAAAGTATTGGCTGTCTCTGCTCTCGACCGCTTGCGCTTCGAAGCGGCCGCCTGCAAGCCGCGCAATCTCTGCACGCGCGAGCTCAAAGTTCGCCGACGGCGGCCCCGAGATCGTCACGAGCCGCTCGGTGCTGCCTCTCGGCATGTCGACAGTCGGCGTCACGTGGATCTTTGTGTTCGACGCGCGTGCGATGTTCCGCATGATGAGGCCGTCCGAGCCCATGATCTTGCCCACGTTCGCGGACGGCAGGAGCCACTTGATTGGACCGAACGCAGCGCTCGGTTCCTCGTGTCGTTTGCTTGTCGCAATGCGTTTCGGCTGCCGGGACGCCAACGCGTCGCTCAGCGCTCTCGAGACCGCGTCGGTCGCGAGCGGCATGAGCACGTCGTTCGGGCCGCGAAGCGTGAGTGGCGTGTAGAGCGGGTCGAGTTTCTTCTTGCGGTGCGCGCGGATGCGGTCAATCACGAGGTGCTGGGCAAGGCAAATGGCTTTCGGCGACCCGTAGATGCGCAGCACACGGTGTGCGTCGACGGCGCTGTCGCCGTCCGTCGGGAGCGCAAATGCGGCACCGTCGCGGATCGAGAGCGTGCAACCCGTGCGCGCGTTGAGGTAGCGGATGATGGCGCCGTGACTGCCGACGAGGCACCCGAACGCGTTCGACGGGATGAGCATGTGCACGACGTGGAGAAAGTCGCTGTGGAGCTCGTTGTCTTCGTACGTGTCGAGCGTGAGGTCGTCCAATGGATCGTGGCATCCCAGACTCACCCCATGGACGTCGTTCGTGTCGTCGGTGTCGTTGTCGTCGTTGTCGCTGTCGAACGACGCGACCGATGAGTTCGACGTGCTCCGGAGCGACGTCGCGTCCTGTCGGCGTGTCGCTTTCCGTGCGACAGGCAGCTGGTGGTCGAGCGGCTCCTGGAGGTGGACGACGACGCGTCCGCCCGAGTCGTCGAGGTCGTCGTCGTCGTCGTCTCGCACGTGGTAGCGGTTGGTATGCGTCTGGTGCTCGTGACGGCGCTGCTCTGAATCTGGCGCGTAGAGATGCGTGGGGTGGGAGTACGGAGTGTCCTCAAGTGAGGGGTAGTGGCTGTAGGCATCCAGTGGCTGGTGGTGAGAAGGGACACGTGGTGGTGGTGGTGGTGCAGACAATACTGGGGCTTCATAGTGGTCGTCGGCTGCTCGACGGCGAGGAAGGACGACGTGGGGCAACAACTGCGCATACGGCTCGGCGCTATACGCAAACGCCTGTCCGCTGCTCCATCCGTGCGGTTGCGGTGGCGCCTCGTACGTGCGCTGGGGATGGGTTTGCTCTGGTTCATAGTCAAAGTCTCTGCTCGCATATGGCGAAGCGTACGGGTGGTGGACGTAGGAGCTGCGCTCGTACGCTGTCGCATTGTATCCGTCGAACGTTGCGTCAACAGGCTCGCGCTTTGGCTCGTACAGCGCGTCAGAAGCCGTCGAGCGCCAGCGTGGTCGCGCCGGTTCCAACTCGCGCGAAGTCGTGGGTTGCGGTCGTGTGGCGCTCTGTGCGCGGTCCAGCAGTGCACGTACGTGCGCTTTATCGGCGTCGGTGGCAGCGCGCGGATCGCTGTGCATGCTCCCGCTGTGGCTGTGGCTGTGCGTGCGAGCAGCGGCGCTCCACGTCTCCTCCGCCTTCATTGGCGCGTTGATTTGGCTGGGCAAGAGTGTGTGTGGTTATGTTTGATGGGAATAGCCACAACGGCAGACAAGAATGATTTTCTACTTTCTTACTTTGTCCAAGACGACCAATGTCTACTTTCGCTCGAGCGGATCCTCACAAGTTGTGCGTCACAACGCAATTTTTACAAAGAGCTCCGCAACAAAGTGTCGTTATTGTGAGTCAGCATGGACGACGTCGAGGACGCCGCGGCCACGACGTCCGCGTCGCTGTCGCCGTCGTCACCGTCGTCTTCAGACGTGAACGCAGGCTCGAGGCGCTTTCGTGACACGTCGCTTACACCCATCGGCGCTCTTGGGACGAAGCGCAAGAGCCGCAAGTCGACCCACACTGCACGAAAAGTGCGTGCGTTGGCGTGTTCGCCTTTCTCTCTCTCGTACGATACCAGCGTGCAGCTACTGACAGGTGGACACCAACACAGGAAGAGAAGGCACAGCTGCAGCTCGAGATTGCGCTGTTGCAGGCGCAGATGGAGACGCTCCAGCGCCGTGCGGTCAGCGAAGCCCAGCGGCACTTGGCCGCCGACGTGGTCCACAGCGTCCTCCAGCAACAACTCGCGCACTTTGCCGGCGCTCAAATGCTCTTCTCCGCGCTTGGAGTACGTACTGTACGCAGCAGCGACGCGTCACACTTGTTTACGACATCACTGACTACCCCAGTGTCCCTATTGCCTCGTAGATGACGCAAGTCGTGAGTCCGATCGCCATGCCTGTGCGGCTAAGCCAGGACCGCCACGAGCGCGTCGCGACGCTCGCTGCCATGAAAGACGCGCGACTGCGCTGCTCTTGTGCGTTCCTAACCCGTCGTTGTGGCGCTCTCGACCCGCACAAGCCGTTCGCAGAGGACCAGCGCTTCGAGACGGCGAACGGCGACTACTGCGTCGTGCACTGCAGCCGGTTCCAGCTCGAAGGCGCCGAGAGTGTGCGGCAAGTGTTTGACACGCTCCAGTTCTACAGCCGCCACATTGAAATCAGCACGACCGAGCGGCTTGGACGCGTCACAATCCGCGAAGACGACGACGACGTCGTGGCCGACAACGTGTTTCAGAACCGACTCGTTGGCGCTCCGGCGGACAATGTGCTCGTCGAGTCGAACACAGTCCTCTTCTCTGAGTTTATCGACAGAGACGGCTCGGGGCTCCTTACGAGCGAGTTTGTGGACGAAGACGCGCTGTACCCGTACCGTCCGGACCAGCGCTTGCGCAAAGACACGAACTTCGTGCTGCAGGTCGCGCCGCTGGCGCCGACGCAGCCGCTCGTGGTCGTGCTCACGCGCTGGTCGTACACGCGGCTGCACCGGCCAACGTTCCCTGTCGCCACCGCTGCGATGGACGACGTGCGCGACCACTTGGGCAATTGGTGCGAGACGATGATGACGTGTCTACGGGACTCGTTACGCACGAAAGACGGATGATGACGCCACCAAGAGAGAGAGAGGAGATGTGGATACTGCCATTCACTTACCATCACGTCGTCCCTCTCACTCGCTCTTAACTCACTGTGCACGACACGCAGGGTCGGCCGCGTCCTTCCCGCTTTCGTCGGTGCTGTCGAGCGACTTGGTCCGCGTCGCGAGCGCACGCACGACGTCCGCGTGGCCGCCTTCCGCGGCGTAGAACGACGGCGTGCGTCCGAGCGTGTCGAGCGAGTGCACGGACGCTCCATGCGCCAGGAGCAGCTCCACGACCGCTTCGTGGCCGCCTTCCGCGGCGACCGACAGCGCTGTCCGCTTCGCCTTGTTCTTTGCGTGGACGAACGCACCACGATCGAGCAATGCCTGAGCAGCGCCGACGCGGCCGAACCGCGCGGCCTGGAACAGCGCGGTCTCGCCGTACTTGTCCCGGTCGTTCACGCCTGCGCCGTGGTCAGCGAGCGCCGCCACAATGTCTGTGCTCCCACGCTCTGCCGCTGCAAAGAGCGCTGTGCGGTCGTTCGCTCGCTCACGGGCCGCCGCACTCGCGCCTCGACTCAGCAGCAGCGTCACGACCGCTGCGTGGGTCGCGTAGAAGAGCCCCGAGTGGCCCTCGGCGTCCCGGGCGTCGACCGACGCACCCGCGTCCAGCAGCGTCTCTGCGACGGCGGCGTGGTTGCCCATGACTGCACAGAGGAGCGGTGTCTTCCCGAACGGATCCTGGGCGTGCACTGACGCGCCGTGGGCCAGCAGCACACGCACGACGGCCTCGTGGCCGCAACTCGCAGCTGCGAACAGTAGCGTCTTGCCCACTGCGTGCTTGGCTGTGACGGACGCCCCGAGGTCCGCGAGAGCGGCCACGACGTGTGCGTGGCCGTTCTCGGTCGCTGCGAGTAGCGGCGTCCGGCCGCGCGAGTCCTTGGCGCTGAGCGACACCCCGCGGTCTGCGAGCACCTCCACGACGTCGACGTGGCCCAATTCCGCGGCTGCAAATAGCGGCGTGCGGCCGCGTGCGTCCTGTTCGTGCAGCAGCGCTGGGTCGCCAAAGTGGATCAGCACCTTGGCGACGTCCAAGAGTCCGTCGTCGATCGTCGTCACGAGCACGTGCTTGCCAGTGACGGTAGTGGACGGCGCCTCGGAGCCGACGCCTGGAAAGCGGACGATCGGACCATCGGCGTCAAAGTAGTCGAGCTCCTCGCCGTCGGTGGCTTCGTCGTACGCGTGCAGTTCCTCGTCCGGCTCGGCCTCGTCGTGGTGGTGGCGGTCGTTGGGATCCATTCCGGCGGTGGACTCGTGTGTGGGGCTCAGGCCTTTCTCTCTCGAGCGTCTTGCTCTGGACACGGCGCTTGAAGAACTGGAAGATCAGGCACATGAGCGCAATACGGCGTGAGCGTTAGCTGATGAAGATTGCGCATGAACATGTCCAGGCTGTCCTCAGGTCGTGACGGTTTGCGCGTCAATGGCGGTTCGCGCCCATTGATTGGCTTGCCACGTCAGTGCAGAATTTCAGAAATTTATTTTATGAATTTAAATTTTTTTATGTGGAATTTTGTAAAAATGAGTTTGCTCTACATCGTGTTGTGGAACACCTGGTGGACCGTTTGTGGAGCACCTGGTGGGCCGTTTCAAATGTTCGAGTCAACCACACAACGAACACTCCAGAAACCAAAACCACATTCTCAAGACCATGGCGCTGCGCGAAGCAGCAGCACAGGCGCCGCCGGCGCAGCTCTCGCCCGCCCCAGCAGCAGCCCCAGCACTGGAGCACATTGCGTGGGACGAGCTTGACAAGCGCCGGTACTTCATACTCGGCCCCACCATCTTCCTCGCGGTGCGCGCGGCCGTGTACCCGAGCAACCTCGTAAAGACGCGGCTCCAAGTGCAGTCGCGCACGCACCCGCTCTACACGGGCACGTTCGACGCGTTCCGCAAGATCGCGCGCCAAGAAGGCTTCAAGGGCTTCTACAAGGGCTTTGGCGCGAGCACCGCCAACGTCGTCACGGGCAACGTCTACGTCTCAGTCTACGAGCTCACCCGCAAGCTCTTTGTCGACAAGACCCAGGTGCGTTGTCTATGAATGGGACGTGTGTGCGCACCTAGTAGTGCTCACAGCGCATGTGTATACGCAATCGCAGCTTGGCGAAAAAGCGTCGAACTTTGCCGGCGGCGCGTGTGCGTCGCTCGTGTCGCAGACGATCGTCGTGCCGCTCGACATTGTGTCGCAGCGGATGATGATCGACGGCCAGGGCCGCGACGTGCGCACGACGCGCGAGCGTCCACGCGGCTTCTTCTCCGTCACGAAGCTCGTGTATCGCACGGAAGGCCTGCGGGGCTTCTACCGGGGGTACTTGGCGTCCATTGCGACGTACGCGCCGTCGTCTGCGATCTGGTGGGGCACGTACGGTCTCCTCGTCCCGGTGTATTACAACCAGCTCGCCAAGGGCGACATGGACCCGTTCTGGAACCAAGGTGCGGTCGTGGTGGGTCGTTGATGGTGGGTCATTCGTTGATTGGTTGGGAGACTGACGATTGCGTCATTGTTTCCGCTAGTCGCGTCCCAAGCGCTGAGTGGCGGCACTGCGGGGTTTATTACTGCGGTGTTGACGAATCCGATGGACATTGTGCGCACCAAGGCGCAGGTGTTTACGCAATACGGCGCACTCGACACGCTCAAATACATTCTCCAGCGCGACGGCGTGCGCGGGCTCATGACGGGCGTCACTGCGGTGCGTCCCTCTCTCTCTTTCTGTGTCTCTGTGGGGGTGACGACAGCACTGGATGACGTAACGGATGGACGGACTCATTGAACCCAATCTGCTTGCTTGGCTTGGGGACGACAGCGGGTGCTGGCGAACGTACCGTCCGGCATCCTCGTGATTACGTCATACGAGTTTGTGAAGCGCATGTCGCGCAAGACGCCGGACGAGCTCGCAGCGGCGCAATAGAGATCCCTTACGTACCTAGAAGCCTTCTTGCATCATGTTGCACGCAATCACTTGAATAACGTATACTCCATTGCGTTACGCTCCCTCTCCACGCAATTCCGCGCTTGCTGCAAACTGCATTATCCACCAACTCGCTGCAAGCTCGTGTCCCACTTCTCTCTCCACTCAAGATCGATCGATCAATCAATCACCACCATCCCAGCGAGCGAATGGAGCGCGACAGTGGCGGCGGCTCCGCTCAGGCGGTGCTCGAAGAGCTCCAGCGGCAGCTGCACACGCGTGGGCAGCTGCGCGCGCAGTGCGCTGGCGCGTCGACGCTGCGCGCCCAGCTCGCGAGCGGCGCCGTGAAGCTCAAGGCGGACATAAAAAAGTCGGGTGCGTTCGTGAAGAAGCTCCGCATGCTCTCTGAAGCCACGGCCGAGTCCGTGCTGCGGGACGCGGCCGAGCTCAACCTCACGCGGTACGTGAGCGAGTGTGTGACCGCGCTCGCGGACGCGCCGCTCAAGCCAGCCGACGTCCCGGCCGCAGTCCGCGTCGCGGCGCTGCTCCACGTCCGGTACGCGGACTTTGCGCCAGCGCTCGCGCAGACGCTCGTCGCGGTCTTTGACGCGTCGTACGGCGCAGAGGGCAAGAGCAAGCTCGTGAAGCGGCGCATTCTGCTGCGGCTGCTCGCAGAGCTCGTGCTCGCAGGCGTCCTGGACGACGCCACTGTCGTCGTGAGTATCCTCCAGCGCGTCGTCCGACGCGAAGGCGGCTTGCCGGCCAAGTCGCGGCTCAAGACCGGCGCGTCGTCGTCCTCCACGTCGTCGTCCTCTCAGCTGGAAGTGCCGCTGCTCGTGAGCTTTGCGAAAGCCGTCGGCGTCGAGTTCCTCGGCGTGCGAACGAAGCGTCTCAAGGCCGCGGAAGCGTCGATCGGCGACGCGCTCACTGCGCTCATCGACCGGACGCACGCGCTGGTGCCTGTTACGCTGCAACAGGACGCGCTCGCGTGCTTTGCCGACGCGTTTGAGCTCGTGGGCAAGTTCTACGTCGCGCAGTACACGGCGCTCGGGAAGCTCGAAGCGCGGAACGAGCGGGAAGAAGCGAACCGAGGCGACGTCTCGGACGCCCACGCACAAGAGCTCACGGCGGCGAAGCTGCTGTTTGAGAAGCTCGAGACGAGCGTGAATGCGCTCGCCGACGCGCTCGACCGGGACGTGCCGCCGTTGCCGCTGACCCGGGACGACGACGGTCTCGACGGCCAAGGGCTCTTGCTCTGGGAAGCCGACGGGAGCGCCCGTGCGCTCCGTGCCGACAGTCCGTTTGGCGACGAAGACACGCGTGCGTTCTACGAAGACTTGCCCGACCTGCTGGTGCTCGTCCCGGCCGTGGTGCTCGGACTCTCGGAAGCCGACGTCGCCGAGCTCAAGAAGAAGAAGGACGCGACTGGTGGTGGGGGTGAGGCGGCTGGCGCTGCGGCTGTCGCGACAGACGACGACCCGGAGAACGACGCGGACGACGACAACGCGGACGCGGACGCGGACGACGGTGGCGACGTGGACGGCGACGTGGACGACGACGACGGCGACGAGCCGACCGCCAAGCGTGGAAGCGACGTGGGCGTCGAGAGCGAGTCGAAAGAGAGCGCAGGGACCACGACATCAACGACAGCAGCAACCACGTCAACGACAATGACGACTGGGTACAACCACCAACACGACTCGTTCTTCAGTTCGCTCGAAGACCTCGTAAACCGCGACCGGTGCGACAAGGCGGCCGTGGACTTTTGCTACCGCAACTCGAAAGCGAACCGGAACCGGCTTGTGAAGACGCTCTTTACCGTTCCGCGCACGCACCTCGAGCTCTTGCCGTACTACGCGCGACTCGTTGCGACGCTCCAGAGCGTGTTCAAAGAAGACTTGAGTGGCGAGCTCGTGACGCTGCTCGTGAACGAGTTCACGCACCACATGAAGAAGCGGAACCAGTTCCGGCTCGAGTCGAAGGTCAAGAACATCCGCTTCCTCGCCGAGCTCACCAAGTTCAAGCTCTGTCCGCCGAACGTGGGCTTCCGGTGCCTCAAGAAGTGCTTCAGCGACTTCCAAGGCCACAACGTCGTGGTCGCCACGACGTTCCTTGAGACGTGTGGTCGCTACCTCTACTGCTCCAAGCACTCGCACGTCCGGGCCGAGACGTTTCTGTCGATCATGATGAAGCTCAAGGCGGCGAAGCACCTCGACCCGCAGTCCGAGACGCTCGTGCAGAATGCGTACTACATGTGCAAGCCACCGGACCGCGTGGAGCGCACGATGAAGCAGCACGACCCGCTCTTCCTCTTCACGATGCATTGCTTGTACCGCGAGTTAGACGAGACGAACGCGAACCGCGTCGTCAAGACGCTCCGGAAGCTGCCGTGGCACGACCCCCGCACGACGGCGCTCGTGCTCAAAGCCGTGCTCAAGGTCACAAAGGGGCAAGTGATGCACACGAAGCTCGTGTGCGACGTTGTCAAGGGACTCGCACGCTACCACGACGAGCTCGGCGTGCTCCTGGTCGACGACGTGCTCGAGCTCATTCGGCGCGGTCTCGACGTGAACGACTACCGCGACCACCAGCACAGCATCGGCGTCGTCAAGCTCTTGGGCGAGCTCTACAACTGCGCGCTTGTGACCATGAACGTCGTGCTCGACACGCTCTACTTGATCGTGAACCACTCGCACGACCTCTTGTCGCTGCCCGAGTTTGGCGGCCCAGTGAGCGCAACGACAGCGACGCCGACGCTGTCGGCGACAGCGATCGCCGACACGAAGCGCCGGTTCCTGCTCGTGCCCGACATGCGGTTCGACCCCCGCGTGCCGAGCGCAGTGGACGGTCCCCACGACGTCTTTCGCATCCGCCTCGTGTGTGCGTTGATCGAAGCGTGCAACAGCGCGTCGGCCACCACAACCACGTCAACGTCGTCGTCCGTGGGCGACCGCGGCATCTCGAAAGCTCGACTCGGCCGCTTCATGCTCTTCTTCCAGCGGTACTTGTTCTCCAAGACGGAGATCCCGCTCGAGACGGACTTTGTCGTTGTCGATCTATTTGAAGCGCTCGCTGGGAGCTTGAAGGACCAGTTCAAGAAGGTGGAGACGTGGGAAGAAGCGGACGCTGCAGTCCAAGCAGTCTTGCGCACCGAGTTGGAGGACGCGGAGCGTCGGTTTGCCAAGAAGAACGCGGCCCTCGCTGCAGCGAACCCTGGCCGCGCACGCGACAGCTTTGGCGACGCTGGGATCGTGCCGCTCTCCCGAGCTGAGGAAGACGACGACGACTCGGATGACTCGGACGACGACTCGGACGAGGACGAGGACGAGGACGAGGACGAGGACGAGGACGAGGACGAGGACGATGATGATGGAGGCGACGATGGGCAGCACCATGATGGCG
>JAASGD010000349.1:0-25152 GCA_023334115.1 Globisporangium megalacanthum
ATGGACGCGTACACGCTGGCGTAGCCGTAGAAGAAGAGCACCGTACCGATGTGCGCCGACACGACCGCGAACCAGTACGCGCGTGAGACTGCGAGCGACAGCGCAGTACCAGCAGCCGCGTCTGCGTCTGTGTCGCGACATTCGTCGCCTGTCTTCTTGTCGTCGTCGACAGTGTCGCGTGACGGAAGTGCGAACGGCGGCAGCGCGACTGGCTCGGCCATTTCTTGAGCGGACGACAGTGGGGAGGGAGTCCGACACGTGCAGGACGAAGGGAACGACAGGGCGAGGGTGTGCACAAGTATATTGCAATTCGATTGAGGGGTGGACCTCGTCCCCAAGGCAGACTTTCTGAGCTATTCGTGACCCAAGCCAGAGGCGGACGACTCGACCAAGGGACTCGCGTGTTGTGCACTTAAAGCGCTCCAGCGGTGATCGCCTGCTCCGCCTGCAGATGCAGTCGCACCTGGTTCAGCAGCTCCGTGAACGTCGAGCACTCGAGCGTGACGAAGAAGAACGCGAGGATGTACTCGCACACGCCCACGGCCGCCAGCAAGAGCCCGACGACGCCGCTCCAGCTCGTCGTCGATCCGGTCGGCAGCAGCAGCCGCGCGACGACGATCGCCAGCACAGCTGCAAAGCACGCGCCCGAGCGACGCAAGTGGCCCGTCCGCCGTGCAATCGCCTGCGTGCGACCGTCGAGGATCACGCTCTGCACCTCCTCCAGCACCTGGACAAGGAGCGGGGACGTGGTGGCGACGTCCTCGGTCCCTTCCACGTCGTCGCAGTGGACGCACGTGGTCGTGCGACAGTTGCTTGCCACCGAGTTTGCGAGTTCTGTCGCTGTCGGCGACAGTGACGACGACGCCGATGACGACGCGGCTCCGACGCCACTTTCGTCTGCGTCGGGCTGCTGCGGGTCGCACGCGTGCGGCCGGCGTGGGCCAAAGACAAACTCGGCCTTGACGCCAAAGTGGTCCGACAGCGGCGTCGTCTCGCCCCGTTCGTCCGTGAAGAAGCCCTTGAACACGTCGCTTTCGACAAGCTGCCACGCTGGCGCACTCCCCGCTGCCGCGCGCGTCGTCTTGTAGAGCACGTAGTCCATCCGCATCGGGTGGTCCCCGAACGAGTACTTGTTGTCCGCTGTCGCGAACGTGAGTCCGTCGTGCGCGTTCGCGTCTGTAAACGCGTCCCGGAGCTGCAGAATCTCGCGTGGCACGCGGAGCTCGAGGCTGTCGGACGGCGAGTTGAAGTCGCCGCACACGATCGTGAATGGACTACGGCTGGTCGCTTCAATGAACCGCGCGAGCTCGTACGCTTGGCCGACACGGTGCGGCAAGTACGCGTCGCCAGGGCCCGGGGCGCCAAGCGCGTTGTAGTTGGCCAGCAAGTGCGTCACGTACAGGTCCACGGGCCCTGCTGGCGTCTGGACACGCAAGAGCCCGACGCCTTTGTTCGCGACAAAGTCCGCCTACGTGGTGGATCATCACACAGCTGGGGTTATACTCATTCCCTCGTTTATATCACTATCATCATACAGAGCGGGAGCCAACGCACCTCGTGGAGCGCGTACGGACGGCCGCTGAGTGCGAACGAGTGGTAGAGGACGCGGTCGAGCGGGTAGCGCGAGAGCACGAGCAGGCCGGTGCCGAACGAGTCGTGGCCGAGCGGGACAGGGAAGCCGATCGCTGGGTTAAAGTAGTGGTAGAACCCGAGCCCAGCGTGCGCGGCCCGCGTGATGAGCAGGTTCCGCTCGCGCCGGTGCCAAATCTCTTGCAGCACGACGACGTCAAAGCCGCCGCTCTCAATGGCGCTCGCGATTTCAGCTGCTCGCTGCGTTACTTTCGGCGCCACAGGCAGTCCTAAGGAAGGGAGAACGGAGAGGAGAAGAGGTGAGTGGACGTTTGCGCGAGAAAGGCGACGCACAAGCACGTACCCCATGCGTTGAGGCTGAGGACGCGGAGCGTGACCTCGCCATTCTTCTCAGCAGGAGTGATGGTCTCGGTGCCGCCCACACGTGTGCGTGGTGGTGGCGGCTCCGGCACAGGTTCCAACAGCTCCATGAGCAGCCGGCGGCGGATTCGGTGCAGCACACGTAGCAGCGCCATCGTCGTCGTCGTCACGCAGCTCAGTGAGCGACTTTGAGCAGCGACGAATTATCAAATGAGCTCTTGCGGATCACACTGGTTCACTTGGTTTTCGTATGGAGACCGAATCGATTACGCTCCCTCACTTTCTTCTTTATCGCGAAACTCGCACATATTCGGACCGATGGCGCATGGCAAGCGTGATCGCGCCACCTCGTCGTCGTCTTCTCCGCCGAAGCGGCGCCGTGTCGGTCCTTCACGACCGCCAGCACACAGTAATGGAACGTTTCTATTCGTAGGCGTGCGTGCAGCGCGCTCAGCGCTCGCAGAGGCGCTTGAGTGGGTCGGCGACGCGGTCGTCGGCGAGCTCACAGCGCGCGTGCTGCTCGCGCACTTCCACGCGTCGCCGCTCTCTGCGCGCGTGTTCCGCAGCCTGCTGCTCGCAGTCGTGAGCAACCGCAACCTAGCGCTCGTGTGCGACCGCATGGGCTACGCACCTACTGCTCGGGATGGCAAGGAGAAGGCGGACATTGTCGAAGCCGTCGTGGGCGAACTCACTGTGCGCTTGATGCGCGAGCAGCGCGGCTGTGCGCAGCTGCGCAGCCACTTGGACGCTGTGCTCGCTGCGATGCTCCGCACGCACTTTGACGTGCGATCGCGCGCCCAGCGCTTGGGGGCGGGTCCGCTCGCGGTGTCGCGCAACCCGTTCGCGTGTTTGCCTGAGGAGCAGCTGGACGACGTCACGGGCGAGGTCGTGGTGCTCCACAGTGCGTTCGATAATGAGGAGGAGGGAGAGCCACGCGACAAGTCGGTCGCAGACCTCATTGACGAGGTCGACGACGTGGCGGTCGTGCCGACAGAGCCACACCACGCGTTCGCGTCCGTGTCGCCGACAGTCGACAGCGCCGACGCTGCGCAGAACGACACGGACGATGTGGTGGCGCGGACGCACGCTGCGATGGCGCAACTGGGCGATGACCACGTGCTGCGTGCGTCGAAAGACGTGTTCGAAGTGTTCAAAGTCTACGGCATGACGGTGCTCTCGGAGCGCGTGAGTCTCGCGCTCGCACAGCCACACCTGCTGCACCCGCGAGTACTCGACATGGCGACAACAACGACAACAACGGCGACGACGACAACGACACTCGGCGTCACGCCTGCGGGCCTCACGCGACAGCGCCAGCGTGTGCTCTCCATGGCGAACCTGGCGCGTTGCGGGGCCGCTCTGGGCGTGTCGTCGCCGCGCGTGTTTGTCGACAGAGTCGGTGGCGACAACGACAGCACTGCAGACAACGACGCCCGCCGCGTCGCGGACGAGCGGCTTCGTGCTAATACGCTGCGTGCGTTTGTCGGGTTCCACAGCGCTGTCGCGACAACGACGACGACAAGCGCTGCGACGCATCGCAGCAGCGCACTGGTGAACGACATCTGCCAGTTCCTGCGTGCGGAAGCAGTCGAGACCGAGCCGCCTGGCGACACTGAGACGCTGACGCGACTCCCTGATCGTGAGCCGCTCGTGTCGCTGATGCTGTCGCTGCGGGAAGCAAAGGCGTTCATGAGTAGTGCAACGTGCGACGCCCTGCACCAGCCAGGCGAGCGTCCGATTGGCGCAGGTGCTCGCTTGGCTTCACGCACGAACGAGTTCCTACTGCGTCAGTGCGACTCGGAGGTCGTCGAGGACTTGTTCGAGACGCTCGCCAAGCAGCACGAGCGTGAGACGAGGCGCGCGCTCGTTCGCGAACGCGCCGACAAGGCGCAGCAGACAACGCGGCGGAAAGCGACAGCGTCGAACAGCAGCAGCAGTGGGGCGACTGGGACCGCGCCGCTCGCACCGAACTTGGCGCGGTTCCAGCACCGGCGGTTCCTCTTCTGCCTGGAAGAGATCGTTGTGCTGTTTGCCCAGCGCCAGACCGACGCGTGTCGCCAGCGCATCGCGTCGTTCGAGCGCGAGCTGGAGCCGTGTGCGACGAGCGCGTGCTTCCGCAAGTGGGAGGTGTCGACGAGCACGCTGACGCTCGCGATGCGCGACAGCTTCTACCGCCTGCTGCTGCACGACGTGTGCCAGTTCCACGCGGTCGCGTCGTCAAGCAAGACCACGCGCGACGGCACGCGCGTCACGCAGCTGCGGTTGCCGCTGCACTACTCGTGGGCGAAAGGGGTGGCGCGGCGCATTACGACTGAGCTCCACGCCACAGCCTGAAAGAGAGGCGGAGTGAGTGTGCGGATGTGGTGGTCCGTGGAGTTCAGTCCGAGACGGAATGGAGCTGCCAGCATCGCTGTCGTCTAGCAGACCTTGGTATAGTGGGGTACGGAGTGCGTATAGCTGTGGATGTACAGTTGAGCTTGTCGGTCGGATCCTTTGGGCTCTTGAAATGTACTGTTATAGTGGTAACAAGCTGACTGAGTTGTTATTGTGTGAAGAAATCCTCCGAGTCGCACTTGTTTATATCACTATCTCACTGTCATCGCCCCCTCCGTCTTCTTTCAGCCAGCGATCTATCCAGCGAGAGCACAAGAGCAGATCAAGCAGCCCCTTCGGCTTCTTCTTCCTCCTCGTTCACGCGCGAGTCGTCCAGCCGCTCCACCCCTCCCCTTTCGTCCCACCCACCCACCCGCAGCAGCCATGTCGATGGTCTTTGACGAGTACGGCCGCCCCTTCATCATCATCCGCGACCAGGAGCAGAAGGAGCGCGTCAAGGGCATTGAGGCCATCAAGGTGCGCCTTGCGTTGCGCTTTCTCTCTCTCGTGTTTACTGTTCCCACTCCCTCACACGACCCCTCCTTCGGTTCTGTCTCCTTAACAGAGCAACATTCTTGCTGCACGCACGGTCTCGAGCCTTCTCCGCACGTCGCTCGGCCCCCGTGGTGCGTGATCGCGACGTTCCTTACGGTCGGTCAGTCGTATATGCGGAAGTCATTCGAAACTAATGTATACATGGTATACACCGTATGTATCCGGGACACACACACACACAGGCATGGACAAGATGATGGTGAGCCAAGACGGGGACGTGACGATCTCGAA
Organism: Globisporangium megalacanthum; assembly: GCA_023334115.1. Taxonomy (NCBI): domain Eukaryota; phylum Oomycota; class Peronosporomycetes; order Pythiales; family Pythiaceae; genus Globisporangium; species Globisporangium megalacanthum. The sequence continues at coordinate 5,110 of JAASGD010000349.1, forward strand.
CGACGGCGCGACGATCCTCGAGCAGATGCACGTGGAGCACCGTGTAGCGCACCTGCTGGTGGAGCTGTCGCAGTCGCAGGACAATGAGATTGGCGACGGCACGACCGGCGTCGTCGTGTTCGCTGGCGCGCTCTTGGAACAAGCCGAGAAGCTCTTGAGCCACGGACTGCACCCGATGCGGATCGCCGACGGCTTTGAAGAAGCGTGCGAGATTGCGTGCAAGCACCTCGAGCAAATCGGCGACGTGATCCACTTTACAAAGGAAGACTCGGGGCCGCTCGTCGAGACAGCGATGACAACGCTCTCGTCCAAGATCGTGAACAAGTACAAGCGGCAGATGGCGCAGATCGCAGTCGACGCGGTGTGCAAAGTCGCGAACTTTGAGACCCGGGACGTGAACTTTGACTTGATCAAGGTCGAAGGCAAGCCAGGCGGGACGCTCGAAGAGACGGCGCTGATCAACGGCATTGTGATTGACAAGGACTGGTCGCACCCGCAGATGCCCAAGACCGTCACGGACGCGCGCCTCTGTGTGCTCACGTGCCCGTTCGAGCCGCCAAAGCCCAAGACAAAGCACAAGCTCGAGATCTCGAGCGTCGAAGCGTACGAGAAGCTGTACGCGAACGAGCAAGAGTACTTTCGCACGATGATCCAGCAAGTGAAGGACAGCGGCGCGAACGTTGTGATCTGCCAGTGGGGCTTTGACGACGAAGCGAACCACTTGCTGCTCCAGAACGAGCTCCCGGCCGTGCGCTGGGTCGGCGGCGTCGAGCTCGAGCTCATTGCGATCGCTACCGGCGCGCGCATTGTGCCGCGCTTCTCGGAGCTCACGGCCGAGAAACTTGGGCGCGCTGGCACGGTCCGTGAAGTCGCGTTCGGGACGACGAAAGAGCGCATGCTCGTGATTGAAGACTGCGCGAGCTCGGACGCGATCACTGTGCTCGTGCGTGGCGGCAACAAGATGATTGTCGACGAAGCGAAGCGGTCGCTGCACGACGCCATGTGCGTCACGCGGAACTTGATCAAGAACAACCGCATCGTGTACGGCGGCGGTGCGGCCGAGATTGCGTGCGGGATTGCGGTGCGGGAGCACGCGGACCAGATCACGGGCATTGAGCAGTACGCGATCCGCGCGTTCGCAGACGCGCTCGAAGATGTGCCGATGGCGCTCGCGGAGAACAGCGGCTTGAGCCCGATCGACTCGCTCTCGGCTGTGCGTGCGCAGCAGCTGCGTGAGCAGAACCCGCGCCTCGGCATTGACTGCAACTCGACCGGCACGAACGACATGAAGGACCAGCACGTGTTTGAGACGCTCATTGGCAAACAGCAGCAGCTCCAGCTCGCCACGCAGGTCGTGCGCATGATCCTTAAGATCGACGACGTCATCATCGACGGCGGCTACGCATAAAGCAGAGCGAGCAGCTTGGCCAGCGACGGCGGAGCGTGAGGTTCGTCTATCCACACCCGATTGACGCTGGGGGCGTGAGAGGGCAGGCAGAGGAGCCGAGTAAGCGACTGCGAACGCGTTGGATGATGTGAAGATCAATCACGTAGTTTATCACCTCTGTTGGGTATGGATGAGAGAGATACTGTGGTGACTCACGCGTCCACAGCCGAACGAAAGGCTGCAGCGGCGGCTCCTGGGTCGTCGGCCGCCAGAATCCCACGGATCACGGCGACGCCGCTCGCTCCAGCAGCCAGCACTTCGCGCACGTGGCGCTCCGAGCCAATGCCTCCGACAGCGACGAGCGGTGGACATGCGGTGTTTACCCCCGTCTGTCTCATTTCCACGATCGCACGCAGCAACGCTGGTCCTTCAAGCGCGCCACCGACTCGCTTTTCTGGGTGCGATGGTGTCATGAACATGGTGCCCACCTGTACGTAATCGAGTCTGAAGTACGTGGCGAGCTCCGCGACCGCTACAGAGTGCACAGAGCAGCCGACGATTTCACGAGGCGCTCGTGTCGCCAGTAGCTGGTGCAGCTCACTGCTCGACTGCAGCAGCTCGCGCTCTTTCACGTGCCAGCCAGCAAAGCCGCCGCGTGTCATGAGCGGTCTCCGCAGCTGCGTGACGACATTGAGTGGTGCATTCAGCACCAGCGATGGCGAGCGAGCAATTATTGTATTGTTGGACGTCGCGAGCAGACTCTGCAGTTGGTGTGCAGCAGCCGCGACAGTGCTCGCATCATCGTCGGTGTCGGCGCGCAGCTGCACAATGTCGAGCGGCTGTGGCGTCTGCCGCAGCACAGCAGCGACAGCGTCGCGAGCACTCGCAAGATCGCGCGTCTGCACGATGAGCGCGAGGAGCCGCGCACGCATCTTGCAATTTTTGGTCGTTGTCACAAATACACTTTTGTAACCGTAGTGCGTCTTTTCAAGATACAACAGTGCGTTCCTTTACACGCACAACCACCAGCAAACAGCAACGCGAATCGCCATGCGCGTGGGCGTCAAGCGGTCGCGCGAGGCGGCGAGCGAGCACGAGTCGAGCGCGATGGCAGTGGACGACGATGCGGCGCTGCTGCGTGACGACCCCGGCGCCGACGCCGACCGGGAAGACGCGGACAGCGACGACGACGACTGTCGCATCGGACCGCCACGTCGAAAACGCGCCATGATGATCAAAGCGAACCTCCAGTTTTTGCAAAAGCTCCCACCGCTCGCCAACTACCAACGCAGTGCGTTCGGGCGCCGTGGTGGCGTGGATGGCGGCACTCCGGATGGAGACCTCGGGATGCTCGCGCTCGAGGAGACGCTGAGCGACTCGAGCTTCGCAGTGGCTTCAGCGGCAGCTGTGGCGCCCATGTCGACAAGTGGATCAGTTGGTGGGCTGCAGATGCGTCGGCATCCTACAGCGCAGCTGCGACAGCACCAGCAGCGGCAGAATCCGACTCAGACTCAGACACAACAGGACGGACGGTATCCTCAAGTGCACAGCAGCCGCCGCAACGCGTCACCGGCATTCGTGTCGACATGGCTCCCAGCACCGCAAGGACAAGCGACGTCGCTGCAGTTCTACCATCACTCGGGATCTGAGGCGACTGTGAGCGCCAAGAAAGACGACGAGCCGCGACCTGCAACGAGTGACACGCGATTCTGGTGAGAGACTAAGCAGTCGCGGTGGTTTGCTGGCTTGGCGAGCGCTAGTTGAACACGCACGTGCATTCCCGTCCTTCTTGTAGCCGATGACGGATCCTTGACTTACTGGGATCAACGGGTGGGCTCCCGACCTCATCACACCTGCTACGTTGCACTCTGCTCAACTCGAGGCATCCGAGGCGTCCGAGGCGACCGAGGCGTTGCTCTGCGAATGCACGATCTGCATCTGGCTGCCGCTGCTCTCGCTGTCGCTGCGCGCGTCCAACTCGGCGCCGAGTATTCGGTCCCACTTCTCCTCAGCGTACGTCGCGTGCGAATACGACGAGTACCCCCGAGTTGCTTCACTCCTCGCTGTCGGCTGAAACGGCGCGCGCCGATCCCACACGAAGTCGTGCCTGCTGTCAGCACTTGACGAACTGATAACGCTACCATCTTGCTGCTGTGGGCTTGCGCTGCGGAAGCAGAACGGCGCCGGTCGCTTCAGCGGCTTGGCAACGATGCTTGGCGGAGGAGAGGATGACACGATTGGATTGCTCGCAGCATCTCGTTCGGAGGTCGCAGCATCTTCTTCTGCATCGTCTTCGTCAACGACCACTGCCGACGCTGCACGCCGACAGCTCGCGCTCGACTCGTCGATGCGACACAGAACTTCGCCGTCGAACCCGCTGCCATTCTCCGCGCGTCTCCGCTTTTTCGGGTTCTTGATGCGCTTCACAGTCTGCCGAACCGCCTGATTCTCGAACTCTTTCATTTCCCGCGAACTCGCGGTTCCACGAAACGCTGGTGCACCGCTCGGGTGCGCCACGAGCGGACGGAAGTTGTCACTCACTTTCGGGCTCTGGAAGTACACGATGTGAGGTGATCCTCCCAGAAAACTGTCAATGTGTGTCCACGACGACGACGCTGGCTTGGGCTTCTCTCTATCCTTCCGTTCGCTTGAAAACCGAGTTGCCCTCGCCACCGCCGACTCTGTTCTTGAGTGAGGCTGGTAACGAGCGTCTTCGCTGACTGCTTCAGGCTGAGTGAGATTCGTGCTGTTGCTCGACTGGTCGTCGTACTCGTGGCTTCTCTCTGGCCGCTCGACCAGGCTGCTTTCGGTTGAGGTCAGCGAGTGCACGCTCGACTTCGCCGCTAGACATGCTAGCTGCTTTTCATTGAGTGCTTCCGCGGCATCTTTCCAGTCGTAGTTGTCAAGCGTGACCGGGTGGACCTCGCCACTTGCGATGAGAGCAACAGTCTCGTCTCGAAGCTCAATGTCGCCGAGGAAGTCGAGTCTTTTGTCCACGAGTGGCAGGATCTCCGTCGAGAGCTCGAGTGGATTCAGCATCTTCATTTTCTACGCAAAAGGCAAGCGACGAAAGCAGCGATGAGGACTGCGAATGCACGAGCCGAGCTGACGAAGAGCAGAGGAGGATGCATAACGTTCGATCACCTTGTCGCGCGGATCGAAGACGAGATGGTGGCGGAATGTGATGATCGCAGAGTAGAAGCGTTTGGTGTAGTTTGGCAGAACTGCCGAGTGCTTTTGCTCCTGCAGCGCTTTCATGACCTGACAAGAAAACACATGGCGATGTCAGAAGACCCCTCCTTCCAGTTCAGAGTACGACGACCGAGCAATTGCTTGCTGCTCGCCTACCTTGATCGGGGACTTGTACGTCTCCACGAGCTTGTACGCGGTGACGATGCCCACGCCAGGAACCGAGGGACAGTAGTCGCACCCGCACAACACACAGAGCTGGATGAACTATATCGAGCACGTAATCCACAAGCAGTCAGTCAATCAGTTTCCAAAGCCTCCTCCGAACCCAATCGTTTACAGCAGTGGGTATCAGCTTTGGCTGGCGCACCATCTCTTCTGTCCAGTTGACAAACGAGAGCTCTTCAGTTGCGCCGAGACTGCGCCGCTTCAACTCACTCGCCCACCCCTCAGGCGTCCACTTAAAGAGAATCTGAGCAGCATACAAGTGACACAAGTGTGTGAGTGCTTCATCTCCACGTCTGCGCGCTTGAAGATACCTGGCACGACGGCGCAACCCACTGTCCTGCACCCGTACGGAACGCAGTCCGAGTCTTCTGACACTACCGCGTCGACGAGCTTCTGGCGCGACAGGAACGCCAGCTGCGCGTCCGCCTCGTACGGCGCGACGTAGAACGTGATGTCCATGCGTCGCAGCACGGCCATGAACTTGCGGATCATTTCGTTTGTGACCGAGACGGCTTTAGTGAATGACGCGTGGCTGCCGCTCCCGTCGCCATTGTCGAGCTGCCGCATGCCTTTCGTCTTCCACACCTGGCGGGTTCTTGCTCGATTCAAACCAGAGGCCATGTCAACTAGGGACAACACCCCTCTCCTACTTAGTTCGAGCACATGCGCTGTTCAGAACAAACCGGTTGCGCGCCGCGTTGAGCTCTGCTTTCGCGGGCAGAGGCGCGCCGTCAAAGACAAAGACCGGCGTCACGTCGTGCTCCTGTAGCAACTTGATCTGCTCCACGCAGTAGTTGAGGTACCTGATCACCACGAGCGGTGGTTGGTCACACGTCAGTCACAAACTCTCGCTCAATCGCATCAAAAAACACCACGTGATACAGTAGATACACTCGGCAGTGGGGGTGTGCGCACCCGTCCGCGTGTTTTGTGCGCAGCACCACGTCCATGGGACAGCTGTACGCGCCGCGGTAGAGCCATCCAGCGGCGTCGATGCCCAGTCGCTTGCCCGAGAACTTGGACACGTGCACCTGGAGCGTGACGCTCTTGAGCGCCGGCAGTAACCCCGCGACACCCATCGACACGTGACGACACCCGAAGTGCGCCTCGCTTGCGCCAAACAAATTCCGCACGCGAAATTGAACTTGCGATTGACCAACACTCTGTCTCCCTCGTTTGTTTCACTATCCCGTGATCTCAATCAGAGTGGTGCACCATACGGCTCAAAGCCAGCAATTGGAAAGCGGAAGCCGCCGCGGAAGTTGAAGCGCACGCGCATCTGCGGCTTCTTCTTCGACGAGTACATCGAGAGCGCGGGGAAGAGGCTCGCGGGCGGGTTCTGCACTGCCAGGCTGCCTCCATTCGCGCTCACAGCAGCACTGCTGACTGCGGACGAGAAGGGAAAAGTGCACTTCGCCTTTTGAAGTTGCGGCAGCACCTGCTCGCCGTTGAGAAAGAACCGCAAGCGCGGGACTGCGTCGTCCTGGTCGATTGTGCAGCCGACGACGTCGCCCGCGTGGAAGCACGGCACGCCGGAGCGCGACTGGCCGTTCGCGTGCAGCATGCCCATGTCGAGTCCGCTGTCGGACTGCCACGTCACGCCAAAGCTGCGTCCGTCCTGGCTCGGCGAGAGCCCCGGGACGAGCGTGTCTGCCGCACGTGTTGCTCCCTCCACTGCGTGCGACGACGGGGTCGGGGTCGGGTTCGGGTTCGCCGAGCTTGGAGCTACAAGCGCGTCCGTAGCGCGAGCACATTTGCCGCGCGGCACTTCCCAGCCGAGCAATATGCTCTCGCCGTCTCCTCCAAACACCTCGATCGCCGCCTGACGCACGCAGTGGAGCGTGTGGGCGCGGCCAACCCACCATTCAGAGTGAGAAGCCGTCACCAACCGCCAGTACGCAGCAGCAACTACAGAAAGACGTACCTCGAACATCCACCTGCCCGACTCGCCCAGCTTGCGCTCTTTCGTCGCCAGCACGGTGCAGTACCGATGCGACGCCTCGAGCTGCAGCAGACAGTCTTCGTCCGAGAAGCTCACTTGTGTCTCGAGGCGCTCGCTGTTCATCTTGACGCACGCAAAGTCCCGACGACGCACGAGCTCCTGGCGAAGCAGGTCCGGGAAGTCAGCGACCTCTCGAGCGAACTCGCTGCCGACATCGTCGCTCACAGCGGTTTCCGCGTGACTACGAGTGACGCGGCTCGGCCTCGCCTGGGGACGGGTGCTGGTCGAGTCGTGGAGAACTGCACGGAGCCGGCCATTCGGCAGCGACGCCAGCAGCCGCCCGAACGCCACTTTCCGTGTGTGAAGCTCGCGCGCCACGAGCTCGTGGTGCAGAAAGCGGCTCCCAGCGACCTCGAGCTCACGCAGGTCGCTCGTCGGACAGCGCTTCACGATCTCGAGCACCGTTGTGTCTGGAATCATCTTGCTCGTGAGCTCGCGGCGGAGTGCGAACTGCGGGAACCGGTTTGGCTCGCTCAGGTAGCGCACGAGCGCTCGCCGAAGCGGCTCAGCGTCGAGGTCTTCGGCGAGGATGAGCAGCCGGATGACGTACTCGCTTGTGCCGAACACGCGCTCGACCTGGAGGGACGCCTGGAGGATATCGCGCTCGAGGCTCTGCCAACCTGTGGTCTCGCAAGACTGTTGGAGCGCGACCGTCTCACGCCGCATCGTCTCGATGTTCACGTTCAAAAGCGCCACTTGTTCGTCAAACCGGGCGTCAAGCTTGGCTTTCTCGTGCCGCAGCAGCGTGTCATGCATGCGGCGGAGGTGCTGGATGTCGTCTTCAAGCGCCTTCTCGAGCTGGGTTTGGATGCGCGCGAACGCAGTGTCTCTCTGCTCCCCGAGTTGCACGATACGCTGCTGGTGCTGCGTTGCAAATATGCTGCCGAGTTGCTGGCTTGTGTCGTGCTTGATGCGGCTCGACTCTGCGAGCTGCTGCCGGAGTAGTGCGAGTCGCGCCATCAGGTTCGGGTCCTTTGCGAATTGCACGAAGCGGTCAAAGACAGGCTGCTCCAAGTGGTTGTACACGTGGCACGAGTCGTAGAACGCGACGGCGTCGGTCAGCTGGAGCTTCTCGAGGCGCGTGCCCGCTGCCTGGAGCGTGAAGGCTTGGTGGCGAGACGCACGCTCACCAGCCTGGTGCGACTGGAAGAGGTGCTGAAGAGCAGCGGCGGATCGACCCAGCTGTGCCTTCGACACACTTCGCGTGTACTGGGTGTAGAGTCAGTGGAGTGAGTGAGCACATCACTATCCAGTCGGTGCCATCTCACCCTGAACTAGACAGCGCGCACACATGCAGAACGGACCTTTGGGAAGCTTCGGCCCGCGATCTCGACGCTGATCGTCCCGCTCGCCTCGCTCCGGAGCTTTTCGTCTTCGTACAGGAGCTGGAAAAGCTTTGTCTCGCACGACGTGCGCGTGGACCGGAGCTGCGCTTGGAACGCGGGCAAGATCGCGAACGCGCCGACTGCGTACGGAGCGTCTTTGTTGAGCGCGATCGCCTGGAGGTAGAGCGCGAAGAGGACGCCAAAATCGGGCGACTGCAGCGTCCAGAAGCGCTGCTCGAGGTCGTGCACTGTTCTCGCTACACCAAACTCCTTCACAAAACGCGGCGCAACTTCGTCCATCGCGAGCTCAGGCTGGAAGCACCGGAGCTTCACGAGTAGAAGATCCTGCTCAAGCGTGTACAACTCGAGCGCGTCGAACAGGTCGGCGCGATTGTTGTCGCTCGAGCCATCGGAGTCGTTGTCGTCATCTTCACTGTCGTCTTCAGCTTCGCCGACACTGTCGTCCTTGCCGTCGGGATCATAGAAGTCCGAGCCCACGCTGGCGAACGCGAAGAGTGGCGGCACGTCGACTCTGATGTTGGAGGCGCCGCGAAACATCGCCTATGAATACCTTGCTCGAATCGCGCTGAGAGGCACCTCAGTTACGCCTTCGACCCCGACACACAGGCACCTGCACTCGTCTCTTCCTCTTGTGACAGACAGTATCTGCCATGAGCCACGACAGCACCGAGGTGTTTTCGAAGGACACGTTCCTCACGTCGCTGCGGACTGCGAGCGGCGGCTCCAGTGATGCGTCCACTCAGCCACCAAGGCGCACGGTCGACAAACCCGAAGCGTACGTGGTACACTCTCTCGCACGTTTGGGCTACTCGGACGTTTACACTCACACACTTCGTTCGTCGCTGTGTGAATATGCCGTCTTGTGATTCTTTCGAGCAGCATGGCGGTCGTGCGGGACAGGCACGCGCAGCTTCACGAAGTCGTCGGCTCCCTGTCCGAGAAGGTTCGCAAGGGCCGGCTCCGTTGTGTTCGCGCAAGGTAGGTTAACCAGCACGCGATCGGGACTGACGCTTGCGAGTTGTACTCGTCTGCGGCACAGATCAGTGCGGTGCTTGGTCGGCAGGAGAAGGACTTCCTCGCCGCCTACCGCGCGCACATGTACAACGTCCAGAAGGAGCTGCACGACATGCGCGAGAAGCTCCAGAGCAACGAAGCGGTCGAGAACAAGACTGAGAAGATCAAGAAGATCGAGGAAGAGCGGGACTGGTACAGAAAAGAAGCGCTGCGGCTCGACGCGTTTACGACGGCCATGACGAAAGATCTGAAGGATATGAAGGAGAAGCTCGAGGCGATCGAGGAAGACCGCAATTGGCTCGAGAAGCAGCTCAAGGCGTGCAAGAAGCAAAACAAACTGCTGCGCGCAGAACTCGACGTGCGCCTCGCGTCGCCCGCATACGGCATCGGGGGTGTCGACAACAGCGTGCTACCGAGCTTTGACGGTCCGGGAGGCAAGAGCAGTTCGACAATGTCCAGAAAGCAGGCGAAGCGAAACTCGGACAGCTCGACCGCAGGAGGGTTCCCGTCCTATGCCGGTGGCTCAGGCGGCGCTAGTGGGCTGCCGTACTTGTCAATGGAAGCCTCCACGGCGCCGCCTGCATCGACGCAGCTTGACGAACGGGAAGAGAAGCTCAAACGGCAGCTCCGGGCTCTGAAGCGAGAGTTGCAGCAGAAGAACCATGAGCTCGCAGCAGGTCAACGACAGCGACGAAACCTCGGGAAGGGTGACGAGCAGCGGTCACAGCTCGAGAACTTCTTCATCCAGTGCGTCGAGAGTGTGAAAGACGAAGTGGCGAAGCGGAGGCACAGTGGCGGTGTTGGGAACGCGACACTCGAGAGGAAGCACGACAAGGCGACGCAACGCGCGTCGAACGCCGACAGAGCGAGGAACCAACGCTATGACGTGGGCCCAGAGTTCGAGGACTTCACAGCTACGGACCGCGTTCGACTCATTGAGAGACTACTGGCGCACGATGAGGTGCTGACGTTCCTGTACGAGCACCTGTTTCCGTCACAAGTGCCGACAGCTCCGCTCAGCTCGGCCCGGTTGACGGACGCAGATGCTCCGCGAGGCTTCAGCAGCTACCCGTCATCGCTTTCTGAGTCGTCCGTAAGTCTTCCAGAGGCGACTTCTGTGCGACCATACGCGCACCACAGCAGCGACACGAACGACATGTCGAAGGTCGCAGGACCAGGCGGGAATCCTGCTGGCAGTGGTGCGGCTGCGGCGTCTGCTGTACGAGGAGGAGGCTTGTCCCTCGATGCGTCCACTGTCGACTACCTGCGAGCCATGTACGTCTATCAACGAATGGGAGCTATTGGGACGTCGACTCTCGAACCAAGCTCATCCATTACGTTGTCTGCTACGATGGATTGCCTCGGGTGATTGCTTCCAGGCATCCAAGCGCGAGCCTGCCAATGTCGTAGCGTGTCGACGAACGGATAGGAACCCGCGGTTCAAACACAGGCACTTGTTTGCTCAGGAGGTGCTGTCTGTCGATCCATCCCAAAGTTGAGTTGAGCGAAACGGTTCTCGAAATGGCCGTCGCTAGCTGACCGTCGCCTGTCAGAACCTCACTGTCGGTTCTCATGCGCACGCTGTATGCTGCGGCGCTCTTTGCTGCGGCGGCGCTCACGCTCTGCACGGCGTCGTGTCCGCTCGGCACGTACAATAGCAAGATCTGTTCGGGGAACGGCATGTGCACACGCAGAAACCAGTGCGCGTGCGACAGCCGCCACACTGGCTACGACTGCTCTCAGCGTACGTGCGTGTGGGAGTGTGGACTCGATCGAGCGTAGGAGCAACTGAGTGGGAGCTGACGTGGCGTCGTTCTCTGTCTGGTCCACGATGTGCAGACCGGTGTCCGCTCGGGAAAGCGTGGGCGGCACCGGCGCGAGCCACGGACAATGCGCACTACGACGTCGAGTGCTCGAACAAGGGCGTGTGCAACCGCGAGACGGGGCTCTGCGAGTGCATGGAAGGCTTCACCGGCACTGCCTGTCAGCGATGTGCGTGCTTGCCAGTAGTGGCACAGTGAGGTTTGCTGATGTCATAGTGTAGCAAGGTCGTCCCTGACGGATGACGTGTTCGATGCAGTGGCGTGCGCCAATGGCTGCAGCGACGCTGGCGAGTGCATGTCACTCAAGTCGCTCTCGCAGCTCTACGCAGTCGAGACCGAGGCCACGTACGAGCAGATGTGGGACGCCGAGATGATCTACGGCTGCAAGTGCAGCAAGGGACGACACGGCTTTGACTGCTCCAAGCGTAAGGAGCCGCCGTTGCTTGTTTGTTGGGTACTCTGCAGCAACATCTGCACTTCGCAAGCCAAAGCACACGAGGCTTATGGTGGTGGTGAGTGCTTCTCTCTCTATTACACAGGCTCGTGTCCGCGCGGCGACGATCCACTCACTGGCGGACAGGTGAACGAGGTGCAGATCCTGCGCTGCACGGCGAAAGGCGGCTGGTTCGCCCTCTACTTTAACGGCGAGGGCACAACGGTGCCGTTCGACGCGACCGAAGCGCAGCTCACCGCTGCGTTGCGGAGCCTCAAGGCGATGCCTCGCGTGGAAGTCACCTTCACGGTGCCGCCCACACTCTGCAACAGTGTCGCCCTGAATGCCGTACTCGTCGAGTTCGTCGACGTCTTTGGACCGTACGCTGCATCCATCCATGTCATCCCACGTTGGTGCTTCCAGCTGTCCACACTCTCACACTCTCTCACTGACGTGGCCCTTATGATGTGGTGTCTGGACGCGAGCAGGCAGCCGCCGCTCAAGGCGTTCGGGGTCACGCGAGGCCAAGCCGCGCTCAAGGGCGGCAGCGTCTTTGTAGCGACCGGCGGCTCAGTGCTGGCTGGACGTGTCGCGGCGAGGGGCACGAAGGAGTGGGAGTTCTGCAGCAACCGCGGCGACTGCGACGAAGGCGAGTGGACTTGCTTCTGTGGCATACAGTGCAGTGTGGGCAACGCGACGTGAGTTGGGTGAAGACTCACTTCGTAGGCCTTTCGCTACGTCCAGAGACTGGAGTCTGTGCGTGCTACTTAGTGCCGATGCCTGGCTACCGCTCAAGCGACGGGTACGGGAACGCTGGGAACCGAGGCGACTGCGGGAGTGCGAACAGCGCAAACAAGTACGGCGGGCCAATCAAGGCGTGCGTCGGCGAGCTGGCATGCAGCGGTCACGGCTACTGCACGAACTCGCCGTCGTTCCGCTGCGTGTGCGAGGACGGCTGGACGAGTGGGGACTGTTCGATGCGTGAGTTTCGTTCCGTGCTGCACACGGGCGTGTCGGGATCAGACCTTCTGCGTTCTCACGGATGCTACTGGGTCGCGCCTGTGACCACTCGTTTTCGGCTGCATGTGTCTTCAGGAACGTGTCCGCAGGGGCTGTCGTGGTTCCGCCAGCCGTCGAGCGCAAACACAGTTCACAACCAGTGGTCGACGTGCTCAGATACCGGGATCTGTGACAAAGCCGTCGGCGCGTGCGACTGCTACTCGCCTTTCACGGGCACGGCGTGCGAGCTCAGTGCGTTCTGATGTGCGCACTGACAAGAGGGACCGGAAACGACGACTGTGGACGGACTGATCGATCGTGGTTTGTCGCGTGCTCGTGTGAAACTGGCATAGTGCGGTGCCCCGGAGAGCCAGCGTGCAATGGGCACGGCCAGTGCATGGGCATCCGGCAGCTCTCGCTCGAGGCGGACGTCGACAGCCCGCTTCTCCGCTTTGACTACGGCGCGGACCCGAACAACGCGCAGACGTACGACCGTCATAGTATTCTCGGCTGCAAGTGCGACCCGGGTTTCGAGGGATACGACTGCAGTCAGCGTACGCACCAGTTGCAGGTCGTGTGCGGATGAGACCGGCGCCTGTGACGATATCGAGTGTGCTCACATTGGGTACGTCTGTGGTGTGGTTGTTCCATGCACTTGCTGTACTCGTCGACAGAGAGTTGCCCGCGTGGCGATGATCCGACCACGACCGGCCAAGTGGATGAAGTCCAGCTGCTGAAGTGCACTGCCACTGGCGGCACGTTCCAACTGCGGTACCGCACTGGAGCTGCGGTCGACGTTCCATTCGACGCCACACCCAGCGACCTACACGACCTTCTGCTGTCGTCGTTCGGCTTCAGCGACGTCGCGGTGGTGTACTCGCTCGGCTCCAGCGCGTGCTCGCCCGCGACGACGCCCGCAACGAACCAGAACGTCGTCTCGATCACGTTCACTGACGACCCTGGAAACCTGCCGGCGCTCTGTGCCGACACGACGTCGTTGACTCTCGGCGCGTCGCAGCGCGGGACTGTCGTTGTTGCAGTCGACGGCGCACTGATCGACACGTTCGCGAGCCGCGCCGGCACGAAAGAGAATAACCTGTGCTCGAACAAGGGCACGTGCAACTACGGCACGGGCCAGTGCCAATGTGCTGCAGGCTACGGCAGTAGCGACGGTCGAGGGGGCCCCGGCACGCGTGGAGACTGCGGCTTCATCCTGCCGATGGCTGCGAAGGCAGTACTCTAGCTCAAAATACACTTTCGAGACACCAGACGAGCTCTCTTGGCCTTGTCGTGTCATTGCTGTCGAGATGACCGTCGAGTCGGGCAAAGCGACAGCGTCTCCGTCGCGCCGGGCGTCACTGCCTTATGCACCAGACCAGCGCCGCCTGCGCCATGCATCGTGAGTGATCGCAACTTGATTTGAATTGTGCGACAGATGCGACAGTCGTAAGCTCATGAGTGTCGATATATCATGTTGTCGTTCGTCTCTATCGCATCAGCACCTTCAGTGTGCGGCGGCTGGGAGCCACGAGCAACAGCGGCATTATCGACTCGCCACTCAAGCTCCAGGGACACAGCGAGCGACAGCTCCGTGCGTCCTGCAATCCGCTTGTAGCGATGTTCGTGGGTCGTGACGTCGTCTCAAATCCTTTCACATTGCTATGTACGCAGAGACGTCGGATGCCGGAACGCTTGTCATCGAGCTCAGAGCGCAATCTCCCAGTCCAGGTTCGCACAATGAGGACTCTCCCCCTCCTCATGAAGCAGGCGGCATAGCAAACAGACTCACTTGATCGCTACGCACGCACGTCGGCTGTTTGCAGCCTCACGGACGAGCACCAAGCTGGAGCGCGCGCTCCAGCTCAAGACCCAGTGCGAGCGTGAGCTCGAGAGGTTCTGCGAGTTGAAAAACCGACGACACCGTCACCTTGCACCAGCGTCACCCATCAGCGGGGCGATCGAGGGCTCACTGTGGCTCGAGGCGGAGAAAGCCAACGACGCGAGCGCGAGAGGTAGGCTCTCCCGTTCGCTCACTCTCGCAGACTTGTGTGATTGGACATGCCCTCCTACTAACCAACGTCGCCTTCACGGGTCGGATCTGCTCGCGTTCGTGCAGAGAAGCTCGCGCTCGAGCGACTCATGCGCCGCCTCGCTCCATCCCTGAGCAACTGCCCGGCCTCGCACGCGGATCTGCTCGCGAGGCTGCACGCGTGCGAGTGCAGCATGCGCGTGGCGTTCTGCGCCAAGTGCTTGGAGCGCGCGTCCGAGTTCTTTGGCGGGTACACGACGACAGAGTTGCTTGCGCTCTACGGCCGCGACCTGCCGCCCGCCGACGCGGATGCGCTCGAAGCGTTCGCGACGTCGCTCGCAGCTCGAGAGGCGCGAAGCACGCGTATCGTCAGCGACAGCTAAGCTCGAGCTTGAAGAGGCAGCGAGGCGAAGGCTTGTCGCCTGTGCAATGAACGATGAATGAAGCCACTCTCCAGTCCTTCTTGTCTTGCATGCCTCGACTCTCCAGGATGGGAATCGACTCGCAGCTTCTCACCATAAGTGGTTTCGCTCGGCCAAAGCGACGCACCACAAGGTCACACAAGCACCCCACACACGAAGACGTGGTCATGGCGAGTGCAAGCAAGACGCCGCATGCTGCTGATGCGAGCTTCATGCGCATCGAGGTCGTTTCGATGCTCAAGCTCGTTGCCGTCTCGTTCATGGCCGCGCTGCTCTTGACCCTCTTTGTCATTCTTGGCTACGCGGGCGCTCCTGTCGTCTCTCGCTCGGACTTTACGAGCAACGCTACGAGGTGCACGTCCGACTTTTCGCTCGCACTGCTGCAAGAGTGCTCAGGACTCACCGCATTGCCGCCGCCCGGGACCGCGAACGGCTCGGTGGCAGCGATCGACGAGCTGCTCCGTCTCTCGGAAGCCGAGCAGGCACCTATCCTCGCGTGTATGTTCGACGCGTGCACGAGCACGTCGAACCGTCCGTTCGTACGTGCCGACCCGGACCAGCTCCGCGTCGTGCACTACTCGTTCGGCCTCAACGGCTTCCAGCACCGGAACCGATACTTTTACCTCCAAGTGGCGTTCCCGAACCAGCACCGACTCGAAGACCACTCGTTCCGTGTCACGATGACACCGCACGTCAAGGGCTTCTACGACAACAGCACCACCGGTCTGCGCACGTTCGCGCAGATCGTGCCGGAGGTGCGGCAGCAGACACTGACGGTCGAGTGTGCTAAGGACGAACTCTTCTGCGACAGCCAGTACTTCCTGCGCTTTGGCGAGATCGACTACAGCGACTACCAGATCGACGTGCTCTTTAACGCGAGCGAGCCGTTGCCGCTCGTCGGCACCGACGTGCAGTTCAAGAAGACGTGGGGCGCCAAGGCCTTTACGAACTGGGTCATCGGCGTTCGCACGTTCTTCCTACTGGCGTCAGCGCTTGTCGCCGTGTGGTACAACGTCACGCTGAACAAGCTGTCGGCACGTGCGCAGAACCTCGAGCAGGGCTGGGTCGCGACGGTCACAGTCATGCTCTTCTTCTTTAACGACCCGTTCTACGTCATCGAAGCCAACTACGGAGGCAACCCGGTAAAGATCCTGAGCGTCCTCTTCCACGTCACGTTCTTCCAAGTCCTTCTGCTCTTCTGGCTCGTCCAGCTCGACAACCTCCGACTCCAAGGGAAGGTTCAGGGCGTGTCGAACACGCAGTTCTTCGTACCAAAGCTCGCGTTCATTGCCTTCTTCTGGCTCATGAACGCGCTCTACCACGGATACATGAAGTACTACGCGAACAACGATCCGACGTGGAATCCGCTTGCGACAAACGCCAACTTTGCGCTCGTGCAAGCAGTCTGCGCCACCATGAGCGTCTTCTACCTGCTCTGGGCCACGTACCTCGTTCTCGCGAGCCACCAAGAGATCCGGTCCCGGCGCGTTCGCTACCGCTACCTCGTGCTGCTCACGTTCTTCATGGTCGTCATGGCGTTCGTGGGGCTCGGCAGCGGCGCGATCTCACCGGCTCCGCCGAGCGGCGGGCAGTGGACATCCTTCCAGGCGCTCTTCAACGTGTACGTGTCCACGCTCGCGTTCCTGTACGCACCGTCTGCGACAGCCATCAAGGCTGCCAAGCGGCGGGTGAAGAGCTCGAAGGCGGCGGAGGAATCCGATGCAGAAGCCAGTCCTGCGCTCGCGCAGCCTGTGTACCCGGCGCCAGTCGACATCGCGGACATCCAGCCGAGCGACCTTGACGTCGCATAAACGAGTGCGCAGGAGAGGACGACAAAGTCGGGGAGATGAATACGTGCATGTTAGGGCTTCAGGTGGAGTCCTGTCGAGCGGTAAGCAGAGCCTGTCGGTAGTTGCAACAGCCGCCACATCGCCATTCGCCTGTAAACTCGTCGTTGTATCGACTGCGCGGTCGGGTCAACCTCTCATCTATTGTTGTCGTTGCTCGCCACTCAACCCGACGCGAGCGCTTGCTTGAGTTGACTCAGCAAGGTTGGCATGGCAACAAGAGACGGCAAGCGGGTCGCTGACGGCCGCGATGCGGCTTCTGCTAGTGCATGCGAGCGCATCCTGGTCCTGCTCCAGCTCAACAAGGTCGCGATCGTGGACCAGCTCAGACTTAGCATCGCGGGCTTCCGGCCAGCACAGATAGCGCAACTGCTCGCGCTCCTCGACGCACTGTACGCCACTGGGGCACTGGAGCTTGTCGCTGCGCACTTTGACCGCAAACTCGACGTGAAGGACGAAATGGAGCGGTACCTACAAGACGTACTCAAGATGCACCACTACATCACACACCACGGCGTCGACACGGACCTTACGAGCGCGCTGCTGCTACTGTACGGCGCGTTCGGGGGCGGTGGTGACCGACAGCTGCTGGCCAAGGTGTTTCAGACGCTCGGCTTCTCGCTCAGCTCTGTCTTCTGCATCGTCTGCAGCCACTTGCCGCTCAAGCACCAACAGGAGCTGCTGACGCTCTTCGCGGACGCGCTGCCAGAGTTGCGTGCGTGGATGCAGTGGCTGTCGAGAGTTCGGAGCACGGGCGGTAGGCTCGAGTCTGCCGCAACCGGAGACGCAGCTGTCACCGACAGCACTACCGCGATGTTCGAGGACGCAGTTCAGTTCGTCGTAAAGACCGTCGTCGAGCGGTGCACGCTGTCGTGGCTGGCGCTCCTCCGGCCGCTCCCACACAGCCAGCGGCTGAGTATCGTGTGTGAAGTGCACCAGCGGCTCCCGGCCTCCTCGCTCAGACAGCTGGCACGCTTTTTCGAGACGTCCGGCTGCTCGCTGCGTTCGTACCTGGTGCTTGATCTTGCCGTTCGTCAGCACATGGCGATCCTCCTCGAAGAGTTCCCGACCGCGACATTGCAGACGCTCCTCAGCAAGTTCAGCAGTGCACAGCTGATTCGCAGCGTCCTTGCTGGCTTGAAGCTACTGCCGAAACGTGAGCTGCTCCGACTCGTAGACGCGCTCGGGATCGCCGACACCCGCACGGTCGACATCTTTGCGTCCGCATTGTTCGGATACAAACGCCTGGAGCTCTTTGCTCCGCTGTTCCTAAGCTTCTTGGTACCGATTCAGCTCCACTTTCTCGAACTGCTCGTGGTGGTCGCGACGGCATCAGAAGCGTTGCAGTCATCCGGTGGGCAAAGCGGTGGAGATCAGAGTGCGATCAATCCGACGGCGTCCTGGCTCGTGTTTGATCTCTTCCTCGACGCGCACTTTAACGCGTACGACGTTGTGATCCTGAAGCTGGCGACGCTGCCGAGTGCGAGCGCACACGGCCTCATCATGGCAGTTGCCAAGTACTCGCCGGACGAGCTGAGTCTCCTGGGCGAAGGCATCGAGAGCGTGTCGTGCAGCTGCCTCGTGCAGGTTCTCACAGTCTTCGCAGCGCTTCCGTCCGAGTCTCGCGCCGTGTTGGTCAAGTGGGTTCGAGAGGTCCCAGGGGACGACGCTGCACCGATCTACGACGTTCTCCTGACTCATCTGCTCAAGCCAAACGCACCAGACCGCACCGCTGACGAAGAGAAGGGCAAAACAGAGAGCCAAGCGGACACTGGGGATGAGCGCGCGCTCAAGATCCTTGACTTCATCTCGACGCTGTCATTGAAAGACAAGAGGCACCTGTGCAACGACATCCTGGTGTCTCTTTCTGCGTCGCCATCACGGGAGCACAACTACTCACCACTAGCAGAAGACACCCAGCCGAGCGACAGAGTCCGTGCTATCAACGACACGGTGTTGCACTACCTCTGCTGCTGCTCTGCGCTCCCCGGTCACAAGGCGATCAAGCTGTTCCGCATCATCCCCGAGGCAAAGTACGACGCACTAATCTTCCTGTTGCGCACCCAGCGACTCCCAGAGCAAGTGGCTCTCTCACGGCTCATGCTCAGTCTCCCGGCCGACGCCAACTGCCGGATGCTAGAGAAGGTGCATGCGCTCGTCTCCACCGATACGCTCGATCTGTTCTTTGAGCTGCTGCTGCTGATCCCGCACGTCGAGTACCGGTACGTTGCCAAGCTCCTCGTCTCGCCGAACGTGTCTTCGAGTCAGCTGCGAAGCTTCGTCGAGGTCGCAGCGAGCCTGATGAACCAGGCGTCGAGTCGAGAGCTCGTGATCTTTACAGCTGAGCTCCCAGTTCTGTCGCGGAACCTCTTCTTCGACATGCTCGCGATCGATCCCGTGAAAGGCGTTCTTCTGCGCATCGTCGCGTGCTCGTCCCGGCTCCCGCCAGAGCTCCTTTACGAGATGATCGAGCTGCTCCACCCGCTGTCGTGGACGACTCGCTCGTCGCTCGTCGAGCAGATCCGGGCGCTCGAGGACAGCCAGGACGTCCAAGATCTTGCGACTGCCGCACGAGACCTCGCGCCGGACGGCCTGGAGACGTTCGTCCTTCTCTTCAACCTCTTGCAAGTCCCGGTGCGGATCAGCTTCGTCGTGCGCTTTCTGCTGCTGTCGCGTCAAGAGAAACACTCGGCGCTGGCGAAGCTGAACGCGCTCCCGAAGGCGAACTTCCAGTCTTACTGCTCGGTTGTTTGCGACACGAAGCGCCCCTCGAGTGTTGGCGCAGCGGTCTTCCGAGTGCTTGGGCAGCTCGACAGCGCGTACCAGTCCACGTTGCTCTTGCTCGTGCAGACTGAGTCGAGCTGGCCGCTGCTCTCGCTTCTAGCCGAGTGCATTTCGCGCCACCCGGACCCGAGTTTGCTGAACGGCTTCGCGGCGTCGGTCGCGCAGTTCACGCACGAGACCGAGTTCTTGGCACTACACAGCGTCGTCGAGTCGGCACAAACCAGCGGCACGTCCATGCACGAGCTCGCGGTCGTGCTCTGCCACTTCCGCACACCAGTGACGCTGCTCGAGTTCCTCACGTTTGTGCAGCGCTTGAGTCGCTTCTCGCGCTCCTCTGTGCTCTTTCGCGTGCTCTCGACGTACAAGCAGACGGTGTTCCTCTACACCATGTGCCGCATTCTGGATCCGGACGACGCGCTCTTTGCGCTCAAGCGCCTGAATCGACTCTGGCAGCACCACCACGAAGTTCTCGACATCGAACTGGCGTCCCTCTCTGCACGGTAGGCACATGCCTCTCTTCACAAGTGTGAGTGCGACTAG
>JAASGD010000350.1:0-25151 GCA_023334115.1 Globisporangium megalacanthum
CTTGTGCAATCTGGGGTGAGACGTTAAAACATCTGGTTTGGGCCAAAGCCAGCACGCTCGACACCTCGCGCAGTGCAGAGACCGCAAAGTGCTTGCCAAGGAAGGCGACTGTGGTAATGAGGCACAAGTATGTGACTGTGTGCAGTACTATACAAAGAACACATGTATGTAGGTCGAAACATGTGTGATAGCGACAGTAAGTAGTAATTATATAAGCAAACTGCGAATCCGCGAGTCGTTACCCGCTGCTTGCAAGCACTCAAGACGATTCTCAGAGTCGACAAAGCGGTCTTGGTCAAAACGGTCACTACCGTTTGGGCTCGCTTATTAGTGACAGCAGTGTCGATAACTTGAATGTTGCAGTCAGCAAGAAGGCACTGCGGTTCCAGCCAATATATTACTCCACATTGAAACCAACTGCTGTGCGCTACGTCGGGCGAAGCTGGCTTCTACTGGCATTATTGGAGTTCACGGCATCACCAAATGAACAAGCAGTTGGTAATGTCGTCCCTTTCTCCTCGCATTGGTGTTGCTACATATCTGTGTTGCGCGACAGTGTCTGTGGGTTTTTCTTTCTCTTTGTGAATTTGCCCTTCGGAATTGAGCAGATTAGCTCAATTTTAGCCATATAAGCCCCTAAAACAACTTCACAAACCTAAAACTTGTTTTTTGTCCAAGTCAGATAAGCGAAGTGCCTGGATATCTCATAAGTTATATGGTACAGATCACCCTCTATACAATGCGGTCGCTATACGTCCATTACCTTTCAAAGCGATAAAAATCGTATTTTCAATATGGAGCTAGCTCGACCTCATTCCACTTCACAACCACAAATCACCACATTCCCACAAGACCACACGAGACCAACCGTACCACCAACCCCTGTCATACCCGCGCCACCCGTCGTACACCGACGCATTCGCATGACCAACCAGCAGAAGAAAGAACTACTCACATACTTTACTGAACATACCGTCTTGCAAGAAGAGGCTTGCGCGGGCGAAAACGCGGTTTAGTCTCCCTCGTGCGTCGTCTGCATCCACGCTGTGCTCGATGTTAAACCGTCCGCAAAGCATCAACGAAAGCGCACGACGCGCAACACAGAAGACACAACGAGCAGTATCAAGCGCCGCGCTCGAAGAAGAGGTCATGCGTTGGGTCGCAATGTGGGAGCGATTGCGCCTTCCTGTGGTGTCTGGTGCTGCCATTCGAGCCAAGGCAGCCCAGATCCGCGAGCGACTTTTACTCGCAGCGACAACTCTCAACAGCGACTAGCTCGTCGCTCTCTCGTTATCCAGCGGCTAGTTGGACAAGCTTAAGAATCGCCACGGCATCTAGGAGAGGGTGTTGCATGGAGAGGAGTCTTCAGCCAGCGAGACAGATGTGGCAGAGGGTCGAGTTACCCTGCGTGAAATAATGAAGGATTACGAAAAACGAGATGTTTTCAACCTTGATGGAACTGCATACTTCTATTGCTCGGCGCCGACTCGCAAGCACGCGCAACACCTCTACACTGGAAGAAAGCAATCGAAGAAGCGCGTAACAGTGGCGGTGACAAACAATACAGACGCCTCTGCATGAGTGCCGCTACTTTTTGTCGGGACGGCGAAGAAGCCGCGATGCTTTGGTGGTGCAACTGGAGTAGAGCTCGGTTTCGACTACCAAAGCTCCGCGAAAGGTTGGATGACCTCGCCGCTATTCTAACTATGGCTTCAACGATTTGACGCGGCAATGCGTGATGTCGGCCGCAAGGTTCTCCTATTGCTGTACAATGCATCGTGCCATCGTGTTGCGTGCCAGCTTTAAATTGTAACTGTACTCATGTTACCCCCGAACACAACCGCGCATGTACAACCACAAGTCTCCGGAATCATCAGCGCGTTCAAAGCGCACATTCAAGCGGCCCAGAACAAGTATGTCGTAAAAGAAATTGAGGCCTTGACAGAGCGAGCGGGTGAGTTGGATGAAGAGGAGATAGCAAGACTTAGGAAGCGCCTGTATGAGGTTGATGTTCTAGTCGCGATCAAGTGGGTAGAACAAGCGTGGGCGGAGATGAGTCGCGAGCCTATCTCGAACTGTGGGCGGCACACAGATATTCTTGATGAAGACAGGTTTGAGCTTCTAGATGGAATGGAGCGACTAAAGTTAAATCAGTAAATCGTCACTCTATCATTTTATCTCTGTATACAATCAAAACTCATGAAACCTAATATTTTTGATCGCATTTTTTTACCTCACTGTAGAGATTGTGACCAGTATTACGAAATTACGAGAACTCGAAATCTACCAATATTCGCCACCTGTGATGTCAAAACAATACATCATTAGATTTTAAAAAGTGGTATGTCTTACTGACCAATAGCAAGCGTTCAAGGTGTAAGACGTTGTACAAGTTTTGGTCATGAGAAATTCTGCTGAATAATAGCTGTGAAGATGGCTTGTACGTCCTGGTTTAGCCAAGTTGCCTCTATATTGCAGGATCGTGAAATTCTCTCTTTCTGCTCCGTTTTGGACAGATAAAGTGCACTATCGCCAAGCCGTGAGACAATATTACGATGTTTTTGTCGGGCCACCAGATTATAAGCTTTTTGAAATCGCCATAGCTCAGCTCATATGTATCAGACAAGGAATGTATTTGAATGGTTCTGCTTGTATATCAAAGATCTTTCGTATGAATGTCTAACCTCGCTGATCTGAGCAGTATTCGAAAAGTTTTTTTCAAATTTAAAAACTTTGTATAGGGCTTCGCCTCCTTGACTCAGAGACTGTGTGTTAAATCAAGTAATTCCCAAAGATAAATAATACTAGCTATAGCGTTTCTTGACGCGCGATCTTTTCCCATAGCGTGTGAGCGCATGGTAGTCCCATGCTTTGGTTAAAAGTTGTCGTACACCCCCCAGAAGCAACTGTGAGTTGGCATTGATTTTACTTTGCTTAGCCTGTACCGCGACACCTTGTTTACCACGCGCTTGTACAGAGCAGCGGAGGCGAAAAGCGGTCGCTTGAACTTGCCATCTGGGAGGTCTTTCCGCAGCTTGTGCAGTTGGCACCCCATCGTGACATGAGTCTCTAGAATGACGCTCACGAGGCCCCATGGAGACGAGTCCTGAAACTTTTTCAGGTAGCTGTTCATCGATTCGGCTCGCGAGGTTGTGATGCAGTAGAGGAGCATGTGGGAGTCGACCTATGCGCTGACGAATTTCATTCGGTGCGGTATCCATGTCTTCTCGAGGTATTTCATTGTCCGCGGGTATTTGTCTAAGGTTCTCATGAGTTGTGCCCATCCGCTGTCGAACACGGCTAGCGTTTGCGACGCACACTGTTAAATCCACGCGCTAAACAATTTTTCAAGGTCTTGTGCGGACGAGTAGTGCTTCTTGCAGTGCTTCGCGATATTCTTGTCGATATGCCAACGACAGAGGACATGTTACGCCGCGGGGAATGTAGTCATAGTCGCCTTTGTAAAAGCCGAATCGTTGATGGTCGCCACAACTGCTGGTGCTGTGTGCCCGTCTAGACGGGTGGATATCGCAGCTATTTCCCAAGTGTAGTCGACCACGCTTTCACCGCTCATGAAGTCGGTGCATCCCATAATGGACCGGTTTGTCGGTATCACCCCTGTGCACACTAGGAGAGGCATCATGTATCTCTTTGTCTTGTACATGGCGTCAAGAAGAAACACGGCATGGTGATTATGCAGCAGTGTGAGCCCCTGTGAGTGCGAGAAGCAGATGTACGTGACGGCGTTCGTCGAGTCAAGCTTAATGGAATAGTTGTACGAGTGCACTGCGAGTTCGTCCAGGAATGCTTGAATCGGGCTTTGCGAGCCGAGAAAGTCTCGCCTCTCTGCTTGCCGCTGGTTGGATTTGTCTCGGATGACGGTTGTCATCTCCGGGTACTAGTTATGTAGCGCTGCTAGACGTGCTCTTGGCTTGAAACCTGATAGCATTAACCCCTTGTTCCGCGCGCGCTGATCGTCTGTCAATCGGCGTGTCTTGGTGTGGACACTCAAGTTCTTGGACATCTCGTGGTTGTACTCTCATTCGATGCTTGTGACTCACCATAACCCATCGCCTCCGCGCTTGCAGCGGTATCGGGATGTGCAACCAGTCTTCCTGGTCGCATCAACAGCTATCCATGAAGCCGCTTACGACTTCTCTGCGACTACGGATGTGTTAACCAGCTCAGACCGAGATGTGCGCGCGTATTTTCGACTCCCTCTGGAGATCTTCAAGACTGGTGGTCTCAAAACTCCGAAGTAGCCAGCCAGACTTCTCTCGCCCGGGTCGACGGCGCAGTCTGCTACACCCGGCCCCGGATCCGTGTGGAATCAATTTCGACAACCAGCATTCTTAGCCTAACTCTTGTATGTAGACTGAAGCTCCCGCTGCATCGACGATCCAAGTCACGGGTGAATGACATTGGCGGCGTTATCACGTACATCGACGCAAAAGCGGCAGTGAAGATCACATTGTGCAACGACGTCGTATATTTCACCGGCCACTGGGTCGGCAATGTCGGAGAAGGTATCGAATGCTTCCATGGCATAGATTTCATGATAGCTGCTGGCGTCCGCCTGTGTGCACGCGAATGAAATGTCCACCTCCCTGATGAAGAGCGCACCATGTTAACACACCCGAGCGGTAGACGCAGCCATGGCCACCTAGTCTCAGTGATCAACCTTGCCGACTTGTGGATCCAGCCTGGGGTCAATGCCAAAGTCCCGATCATGTACAGGGCCCAGCGACGCAAGGAACTCGAGACCTGGGCCTGGGATGGCCCTTGGTGGTTGACTACCGTACTATTCGATCGCGATGGCATCCCTTAGCGCGTTCGAGTCACAAACACGTCGTGAGCCCAGCTCATGCTGCCAGCTCGGATAGTCGTTTCCGTCCTGGCTGACCGAACTACTTTGTCCGGAGATGCGCGCTGTGTACGCGTGGGGTCGGCGTATTATTGCGAGGGGCAAGCGTATGCTTGCGAACAGTTGTATTCGCAACGACATCTGCGTCGTCAAAAACCGCGAGGCGGACAAGCGCAAGGCTCTGTGCCACCGGACGTGATCAGGCCGGTAGGTCTCGCGCCGACGCGCATCCAGGCGCGGGGCACATGCTTACTCGACTTGATCTCCCCGATCAGAGGCACTAGTCGAGCGAGCCAGCAGTCAGCTGAAACTATCTTGCCTATGAGGGCACTCGGTCGGCCAGAACCGTTTAGCCATGCGCAAGCTGCACAAGACGAAGTTTCCAGTTCTGCCTTCACGAACACGGATACCACACCAGCAGCCCCGATGTTTTCGAATGCTGGTGCCGCCCAAAGAGCTGGAAGGCTTGGTCCTTGGGACGATTTACGGTCGGGTCCCATCCTGGGCCCATCTCATGACCAGGGTGAACCCGATCATCTCCCCGGCGTCGCCAGTCGTCAGCCTGAGCGGATGTAGGAAAGTGCCACTGGCCGAATCAGCTACCTGGCGGGAGCACATGTGGTCAGGTCGGTCCTGTCAGTGCCAGGACCTCTGGCCGAGCTGGGAATCACCCCCAGTCTGTCTGCAAGGAGGCTTAGCAAACAGCGAATCGTCTGTGTTCCTGGTTGCCCAAGAACACGAAGCGTATGAGGAAGCAACAGTGTTCTATTGCAGTGGTTCCGACGGGCTGCAGATTCTAGAGCTCCCAAACCAACTTGCCACGATCCCGGAACTCGCACCCGAAGCCGCACCATCGAACATCGACGCTGCTGACGCTGCTGAGCCAGATGGAATCTCTTCTGAGGGGATTGCTTGGCTCAGGGCAATACTGAAGGAACACCAAGTAGCGTTTCTGGACGTCGGCAACGCCCTTGCACGCGCCGCGAGGGGCGTTATTTGCGATCTGGAAGTAGAGCCCGGAACTGCCTCCCTGGTCCAGCGATCCAGGTGGGTTCCAGGTCACCTTCTCGAGATAATCGAAGAGCTGATGAAGTTTGTTGATAGAAGCAGGAATCATCAGGATGTCGATGTTGTCGTTGGTGTCCCGGATAATCATTATTATGAAGAGCGGAGTGGACATCTGCCTTTGCATTGTCTACCTCAGAGTCAATCTCCTGATCAAGCTATCCAGCTTCCCGCCCCCGCTCATTGAGATATTACCGGACCATTTTGATTCTGTGATGTGGGTCCTCAGCCTGGATATGACCACCGGGTACTGGGCTGTGGTATGACGGATCGGGCCAATACCATCAGTGCAATCATCTACCCGCTGGAACATTTTCAGTGTATCTGGATGCCGTTCGAGCCCACGAACGCGCCGCGGATCTCCCAGCTCGTCATCGACAACAGTCCCGGGGGATTCGTCCGCTTGCCACCCTGGCTTAAGAAGTACGTCGACATGGACGTTGTTTAGTTTTTGGCTTCAACCCAGCCACCCTCCGACTGGAATGTTCGGCAGAATGGTCCAGGCGCGCCGGTGCAAGTGTCTAGTCTTTGAACCTGAAACAT
Organism: Globisporangium megalacanthum; assembly: GCA_023334115.1. Classification (NCBI taxonomy): domain Eukaryota; phylum Oomycota; class Peronosporomycetes; order Pythiales; family Pythiaceae; genus Globisporangium; species Globisporangium megalacanthum. The sequence continues at coordinate 6,473 of JAASGD010000350.1, forward strand.
CCGACTTGCCCACCCAAGCTGAAGGGGAAGACCGTATTCGAGCTGATGATTCTGGACCAGGAGTCGATCAGCCCCGTGCTACTTCGGAGCTCATACATCGACGACATCGCAAACGGCGCCAGGAACTGTGGCGACTTGTGTTTGACGCTGGACCAGCACTTGTACCGACTGCGATACTGGGGCATTTCAGTCAGCATGCCCAAGTCCAGCTTTCGCAAGCGGTCAATCCCGTAATCGTAGCACCAGATCGACCGTTTGGGCATCCATGCCAGTCCCAAGATCGTAGCCGAACTAGCCCTGCTGCCATTCATGAAGACGCTCAAGGATGTCCAGTTTTTCCTGGACTCCTAGAACAATTACAATAAGTTCATCGAGGGTTTTCCAGTCCTGGCGTCAGCACTGTTGGAACTGACAGACACCAAGATAAGTCCAGGGAGAACCTAAAGCACGCGCGTCGAGCGTTCGAAATACTCGAGCTCAAGCCCGCTGGCCCGCCCACACTCCGTCACTAAGGGCGTTCCTGGCCGTTCGTTATGATCCTGCACGCGATCCCCTGGGCAATAAGCGCTGTCTTGGCTAAAGAGGTAGACGGAGTGTTGTTTCCCGTCTGTTTCACTGGTTGGACGCTTCACGACGCTGACGTCAACTACCACCCCGCAGAGCAAGCGGTCGTAACTCTCCTCCTGGTGCTGAACACGTTCTACAGTTTGGTGGTGGGCCAAACCCTTAAGGGGTACACTGGGCACTCAGTGCTAATGTGGCTTGTCAAGTCGGCCACGCAGCAGGGGCGATGCCTGCAGTGGGCGACCCTTGCTTGCCATGGGCGTATGAAATAGAAAAGGTGCCGCGTAACGAGGGTGGCCTGGATGCACTTTAGATGCCAGTGTCACGCCACGTGAATACCAGGACGAACCCGCCAAACCGCTAGAAACCTGCCGAGCCGCTAAAGCGAAACGCCTGCTGCTGAGCATGGAAACGCCACCCGCATAATTCCAGGAGCGCGGCGTCACATTCGACGGCGCCGCAAAGTTCAAGGCGGAATCAGGTAGTGCCTGTTCCGCAGTCTGGCGTCTGCTAGGTAGGACGCTCGAACCCACCGAAGTCCTGGCGCTTGCGGAAGTGACCGTGAATGAGGTTGAGTACCATGGACTGCTGGCTGCGTTGTGATTCGCCGTCCGAGCATAGGAGACTGAGGTTGTCATAGCTGGCGACTCCAGCATGGCCATCGATAAGTGCCTTACGCGTAAATCGACCGGATTTCAAGGCGTTACTGGAGTAATATAACCTGGTGAAGACCGGCGCGTAAATTAATCGATAGTCGTGGCGTTGCTGGCGCAGTTTAACCAGCAGAAGAACAGCGTCCGGGTCATCCGGTTGATCCACGTCCTCCGGGGCTTTAACGTGTCAGCGGACTACCAGACGTCGGAAGCGCTCCCGCTCAGGACAGCTTTCACAGTCACTAGCGACACCGAACTGGAGCATATCACGGCTTTGAACCGGTTGCCAGAAGGACTGGGAGGTGATGTCTCCAGCCGATGATCACCTAGCCCCGCATCGCCAGGCTCAGCCGGAGCAAGCGTCAGCCCAAATGTTGTCGAACCTGGCGCCGGACTGAGCCCACTTAAAACAGGCGCCAACCTGGATCTGTTCGACACAGGCACCAGCCCAGACCCAGTCAACAAAGACGTTAGCCCGGGCCAACCCAGCACAGTTGAACCCCAGTCGCCACGTCAAGCAGACCCGCCGCCTCCGCTAAAGAAGCTCACGACTTTGCAATGACTACGCGCAGTCAACACCGCGTAGAGCCGCACAACCCCACTGTGCCAGCGGTGCAGCCAGCCAGCGCCGCCGGCACGTCGGCCCAGCGAGAGTTGCAGGATGGCAGCTTGGACGCCGCTACGACACCCAAACTACTATCCCGGGCTGCCGCGGAGCGGCTCTCCCGTATTAGAGTACACCAGGCTGCCGAAGCGCCTACAAGGGACATAGTCTAATTCCCCCGCGGTGACTTTTCCAGCCTGTCCAGGAACGACTGCCTGATGTTTGGCAAGGTTGACGACCAGTTTTCCGTGACCGGCACGGCATTTTCCGGTACATCAGCGCTAGGCAGAGCGACCGACAGCAACATCTCCCGCCCCGGCTAGTCGTCCACACGTAGGTGCGACAGGAAGTCCTCCACATCTGCCATGTGGATTATCAGGGAGGGCACAAAGGAATTCGGCGCACTTTCGAGCGGGCGAAGGGAGAGTTCGACTGGACGGGCACATTCGCAGAAGTCGAACGTTAGATGGCTGAGTGCATCGACTGTGCCACGAGCAAAGGCTTGCCACAAAATCCGGGCCCCTCACCTGGGAACCTTGTAGCTGAATACCCGTTCCAGGTTGGCAGAATAGATTTCGTGTTGTCATTGCCCGTGTCAAGGAGGGAGAACATGGCTCTTCAATTTTCCAGTGCACGCTCTCCGGTTTCGTGATGTTCAAAGCGATGGCCTGCACCACCGCGCTCGAAAGTGGCCCAGATCTATGATGAAGTGGTATTTAGATATTTTGGAGCGGGTTCATACATCAGGCGCGATCAGGACCCGTGATTTATGAGCGAAGTCTTCCACTAGTTCATGAACATGATAGGCAGTCGACAGCGTGCGACCTTGGCGTATCGGCCCCAAGCATACAGTCAGCAAGCGCGGTCAGTCGTGACTGTGATTCGAAGCCTCTTGACCTGCGTCGAGCGGCTAGACCAGGGCAACTGGGACGAGGTAGTCAGACAAATGATGTGGGCACTGAACACTTCTTTCGATGCGACACGGCGAGTAACCCAGTTGTATCTGTTACAGAGCTGGGACCCAAGCAGCACCATGGCGGCCATGGCGGCCCAAGTCCTCCACAACGTCGAACAGCGCAACGCGTATCTATGGATGCTACGCATCTAGCGTTAGTGCGAGTACCGCCGTGCCTAAACTGAGGACCCTCAGGTCAAGTCAAAGCAGCAACGCGGGGATGACAAGAACGAGACCAGGCGCGACCTCGCAGTGTAGCTCAAGGCAGGGTTCCAGGTAGGAGACGCAGTCTGGCTCTATATGGCCAGGGTTCAGACTGGGCTATCCTGTAAGCTCGCTCACTCGTAGCATGGGCCGTTCCGGATCCTAGAAGCAAGCGACGACTTCCGATACCGACTCGAGACTGCTCACAGAGCGTATCGTTTCTCCCCTTTGGTGCACGTAAGCAGTCGGAAGCTCACGGTCTTCCACCAAGACCTGCCAACCGACGAGCCAGTCGAAGTCAACGAACAATTTGACCTGGATGTCACGCTGCTACCAGAAGACAGCTTCCAACTAGATTCCGTGACGGGAGAGTTCGAAGTAGAAGCCATCCTAGACGTGAGGTGGGAAAAGTTGTCGTGACCCTCACGCCGGGTGCGTAAGGATCTGGTCAATTGTGCTGGCTACGACCAGCCAGACTGGGTCGAGCAGTCCAGGCTCTCTAGTGGTGTGCTGCTGTACTAGTTCGATGCCAAGGCGAACGTCAATGGCAGGTTCGCCGCAATGCAGTCGAGCGAAGATCGTCCAAACAAGCTATGAATACCAAATCCGCCTCGCGCTGAAGTGACTCGTGACGTCCCAATGCCTTGAAGTTAACCACAAAGAATACAAAAAAACAAGTACTCGGGCATGGAGATGTACGTTAAGGACGAAGACTCACTTGCACGTTTACATTCTATGTGCCTGCTGTTAAAGCGGTGATAGCCACCACATTCAGTGCGCACCAACACAGGGCCGCTACCCAGTCTGGCAAGAAGAAAAGAAGAACGCAATGCGGTGCTCAGCACTGGCGAGATCAAGGTCCATGCCAGCTGGAGCAGACGAGCCGGACCAGCTGCTCAGCATACCATACGAGCCATACCAGCCGCTCAGCACGTCAGATCGAGGTCCTCGGCACCGGGCAAACAGACCCAACGGTCTCGTCACCGATTCGAAGCCCGGGTCGCTTGGCCCGCCGAATGCGAAGTTGGTCCACCTGGCTCTTCATCTCCTCGAAGAGCTTGTTCAGCTCCCTCGACAACGAGCTCCAGACAACATGCGCAGGATGCTTGCGGTCGGTGGTCGGCGCAGTGGGACTTGGAGCCCCATTCAGGAGGTAGTGCAAGGGTTGCGGGACATAAGCAAGGTCATTCCAGTGAGCCAACAGCATCATTGACACGCCGAGATCAGAGATACGAATTTCTAACATGTTGATTTCTGGCTGGGTCAACGCCTCGATGGACCGGCCCGGCCAGTTGACTCACTCGTTCCGGATGGGATCTTCCCAGACCAGGTGCTCGAGCCGGGCCAACAAGGACCCAGACTGAACGAGCCAAGCACCCACATGCATGGGGCCAGTGGTCGATGCCAAAAGACCAGCTTCAGCTAGAAGGCGTGATCCAGGCGCGACATAGTGGCATGGCCTTCGTGCTCGAGAACGCACATCATGGGGAGGTATACGTTGTCGAGACAACAGCGGTGGGCAACGCGCAGCTTCTACGCCTCCGTGAATCAAGTGCTGCTGGATTTGTCCCAACGTAGAACCGTCTCGTGATTCAACATCAAGATCGCCTGGTGGAAGTGGTATTGACACTCGAGCACATGGCCAATCTACTCCGGCTCTCCCAAAATGAGCATCGGCAGGGCCACGAAGTACAGCCGCGTCGCTCGGCTTGGCCCACATCGCAGCCTAGGGACGGCTCGCCAAACGTGCATCATAAGATGCCCCCCTGTAACGAGTTGAGCTGCTCGAAGGCAGTTGACCAGTTGATCCGGATCGCCATATATTTTGGGTTGGACGGAGTCTGTTCGACGAAGTGGTGACTCGAACTGCGGCTACACTCCATCCGGATACCATGCCACTCCTCCCGGTGAATATCAGGCCAAACGACGTCGAGTGTGCTGCTGGAAACCCGAACTGGCCCGAGCTAATACGGGTCGACCTACTCCAGAAGGTGAAAGACCCGACGCAACGTAGTCTCATCATAATCAAGGGGGGCCTGCGTGATAACCTCGGAGTTCGGAGTGTGGGGAGGTGGTACGACGGTCAGAAGCGGAACGATGATGCCGTCCACCATCAGTTGCGCGTTAGTCCACTCCACCGAAAGACCGACGGCACCCAAAGAAAGATCACGACCCGACTAGTATGATGCGTGACTAGTCACCAGACCCAGTCGCCTCATCACCTGTATCGGAGTGCAGGGCTGGGAATCGCAGCGATATTCCAGTAAGCCACAGTGCTAGGCGGGAGCAGCAGACCCAAGCATAGCAATAGCAGGCATGGGAGCCACTGACAGTCCAGGAGCCACGTCGAGCCAGCTCTAGGAGTGCCGAGGTAGGACGATGCGGTGTGCCCTGGCGTGAACTAGGCGATGGCGCAGGACTGTCAGGCTCGCTCACCGACGAGTCGATTGACGGGTTAGAAAGGAACAAAGCTCGCGACGCACGTTTCCCAGTCGAATGAGTCGGTGAACGTGTAATGCCAGCCAAGTCCAGTATGCGCGTCTGGGTACGCTGGGCTAGGGACAAGTCGTCCGACTCCCTCCTCGCGAGACGTGCTGGAGCGCTTCTCACCAGCGTACCGGACGAAGGCGTGGTCTCTGGTCTGCTTGCCTGGGCCGCGCCAGTCTCCCCATACGGAGAGTGAACGTAGGTCACTTCATCCCCACTGTGCCAGCATGCTCGTCTCCCAATTTAGCATTTCCAAAGTCGAAGTCCACTGGCAAGCACGCGGTGCAAGAGCGGATCCGTGCGTGGCGGCGTCACTTGGGATAAATGAGAGTGAGGAACCGAAGGCGATTATGTGGGAGCAGCCGTTTTTATGTCGACATACCAAGGGCGGCACCCGGAGCAGACATGACTGGACGAGTGGTGCCAGTGTAAAAGGCGACGTAGAAAGAGCAGGCGTTTTTTCCGGCTGGTGTGCCAGTAGAGCCGCCTGTTGCAGCTGGCACAGCCGGACCAGTTGTTGGTCAGACCACTACTTGAGTAGTCGACGGTGCAGCCGTCCCAAGAAAAGCTGATGGAGCAGCTGCTTCAGAGGCCCTGCTGTCCAACGTTAAAGGCGTAGTCCCACCAGGCATCTAAAGAAATCCTGGTCGGGGCACAGGCAGTACCTAAGCCAACGACCATGGAAAGCCTGCCAGGACAGTCAACAGCGCAGCCTCGGCGTTTGTAAACGCGCTAGACCCGGCGGCGGGTCCGCCCGGCGCGTGTATGGCGTGGGCAGTGGCGGTTTGAGATCGACGAATCGGTGCCAGCTCAGCTGTGATGTCCGCGTTCGCCTTCCAAGATTAGTCGAGCCGAAGAACTTGGGCAGCGTCCAGCTCTTCCAACGATTTCAAGTCACGCTCTAGCTCCATTACGCGAGCGTCCAGGTTAGTGACATCTTGAAGCACCGCCCTCCACGCCTCACCGCAAGTCAGGACACACTCCCGAGCAAGCGTCAGACCCGGTAGCGAGACTCTCGAGCTCTTCTGCCAACCGACAGTTGTCAGCCACTGTACCCGCCATCGCCAATAAGTGAAGTCAGCCCGCCGTTGAAATTCGCTCAGGTCCCGTCGCGCCATGCTCATCGCGTCAATAAGGGGCTTGGGCACCTCATCAACAAGCACCTTCTCTTGCGCCAGCTCATTCAAGTACCAAGCGAACGGGAAGGCGTGCTGGCTCGACCCGAAGCACTGCCAGTGCCAAAAGCCAGCACAGAGCCGGAATCTCGATCAGCGCGATCCGCGATCCGACGCCCGTGAATAGCCGAATACGCCACTTCGAGCCATGTGGCCAGCTGGTGTACCCAGCAGGATATCCGAAAAACATGAACCAGCTGGTCGTTGAACCTGAATCGCTAACCTAGTCGTGTATAAAGCTCCAGCGCTGCCTGGGCTGCTTAGAGTGGATCGGGCTCGAATCCAGACGGCAACGAGTGCGCCATTTGGAGCCAGTCATTGGGTCAGCTGACGAACACGACCAGAAAGGATGATGGGGCGAAGAGGGTGGCGAGCAAGCGTCCAGGAGTGAAAATCTCCCATCTCCGGTTGCCTGCGTATGATCTCTCAGCTCTCGCATTGGCCCCAGTCAAGCCTTGCTGCAGCGTCTTGCAGCTGGTCCAGGCTCGCAGTCGCAATGTCCCTGCTCACTAAGTCACCGGGAGCTCCTAGGTGTGACGGAGCAGATGAGTCAGCTCGCACCATCCCGCCGTTATCTGCCCTGGACTCCACCTCAGTCAAAGAGGAGCCATGCACAGTTTGGAGAGCCAGCAACCGTAACGCCGCAGTGATGCTGCTCGGCAGATTTGCGAGCTGCGGAGGCGAGTCCGGAGCAGTAGTGGTAGCTGAGCCAGATGGAGCCGGCCTCGTAGTAGTGGAGCCAGCGGTCGTCGTAGTCGCCGGCGTGCTAGTCGACGTCAACGCCCCAGCTGGAGAGATTCCTGGCTCGATCGACACGACTGCTTCTGCACCTTTACGTGGGCGACGAAGCCGGAGACGTAGGCGCGACACCCGAACCTTCGTCGCCCGCCGAACCAGTCGAGAGTGCGCCTACGTCTGAGCCAACATCCGTGAGCAAGGGAGACGTGCGAGTCAGCGTCCGAATGTCGCTAGCATCCAAGCGCGACCGCCTAGTTGCTCGCGAGGGCGGTTGTGACGAAGCAGCTCGCGCTAGTCCAGGGGCGACGTTCCTGCAGGCGCGGGCGAAGGAGAATGAGGCGCGCTGTTGAAAAAGCAGTTGGCTGGGCAAATAAGAACCAGCAACGCCTGGCTCGGTTTCGTGGACCACACCAACAACGCTCAAGTGTCCGCCGATAGTGAAATAAGCCAGGCGAAGGAGCTAGGGTTGTTCGCATTTCCTGATTTCGGGGGAGGTTAGGTTCGGAGCGTACTTTATTAGGCAGTCGTTCCTAGGAGGGGTAGTCGAGCTTGAGAGCCGGCTCCAGAGGGATCAGCCAGAGCCTAAACCAGTTTTAAATTTCCCTGCAACAGCTCAAGTCTCTCTTCTCATCCTACACCAAGTAGCCACCACGATCAGGGAAGGTCGGGCGCTGAAGAGTAAGATGTCCAGCCAGACACCTAGGTCGGTAAGCGGTCCAGCCAACTGGATTCCCTAGCGTACCTGATTGTCAGAGTGCGCGGGTGACCCCGTTGTGGCGAAGTGCATGAAGTATATCTTGCCTTGTGCATTGACGTGTGTTGTGGTTTGCCCAGACGTTTTATCCTTCATATTCGCGCTATCTGAGCCAGTTGGGTGTCAGGTAGTGTAGTGAAAGCGTAAGGGTTCACAGAGGCCAGTGAAAGTAAAGAGTATGCTTATGAGCTCAGAGAGGATCAGTGATAGGAGTGAGCTTAAGAGCTCAGAGAATGTCAGCGTTTGAACGTTCCTTGTTGGTTTTGTGAGTTGGCCATTGTTTGAACGTTCCTTGTTGGTTTCGGAGTTGACCCTTACTCCCAAACTAACAAGAAACGTTCAAACACTGACCCTAAACTTAACCTGGGTACGCACTGGCTACTCTTCACTCTTGCCAGGAACAAGAGTGAAGAGTAACTAGTAAGCATACCCAGCTGAGTTTTAGCCTGGGCGTGTTGAGGCAGGCAAGTGTAAGACCCCCAACCCCCGTGTTTCTGCTTTCCAGAACTGATCCCGGAGATCACAGCGTGAAAGGAATGACACAGACCTAGGTGTGCGGTGTACGTGCAGATCGTTTGACCGGTGGGACAGTACATTTCTACCTTGCTCCCAGGCTTGTAGTTCCCTATTGTCTGAGCCTGGGTGGTTGTGCGAGAAACTACACGCCACTTCGTCACATAAGTGTCGCTCACATGTTATAGATCATCAGCATCACCATCACATGTTTGGACAGCATCTTGTAGTTCTTCATCATTTTGTTCGGGCGCTCGGATCGTATCTTATACGTCGACCGCGTGTCCGCCGCGCTCGTCGGGTGCTGAGGTGCCTTCATGTGTCGCGCCAGAGCCTTGCGCGTGCATAGTTGAGGACTCGGGCGTTGTCTCTTGCCGCTGTGCGTTTAGACTCGCAGCAGGTTTGCTCAAGAGTGCCAGCGCGCACAATCTCGTCACAACTGGCGTCCGTCGAATCAAAGACTGCCATGTCCTCTTGCGACTCCGCCGACATCTATTTGTCTCCACCCGTGTCTCGTACGTATCCGAATCTGCTTCATGCGCCACAGTCACTTAAGAGATATCGCCGTGCTTGTCCAACTCACGCACGACTAACGGGTGTGGCGATGTATATGCTGCGTTGTCGCTAAAACGCTCTCGTTGCATGCGGTTGTACTTTTCGAGGGCAATTTCGCCAACTAAGTAGTCCACACCTTCAAATTGGTGGCGAGAATAATGCGGGACGCGTGGTGAACGTATGCCAGTGCTGGTCGGGTGCGCCATCTCCTCGAGTTAGCACGAGTCTTGACGTCAAAATCTCACCACGCAAACGGCCCCACAATTCGCTGGCGATGTATGTGATGAAGCGGATGTACCGCAAACTGCGGATAGATGCAGCACCATAAAAATAATTCCGATACCAAAAATTAGCAGGTGCTGCATTTTTCCGCATCACTACTTCTCGTCTCTGATCAGCCGCCCACTTGATGCCTCATGGAGTATTTGTCAAAAGACGGTAAATCGGCATTATCGTATTAATGTACAAAATTCTTCACGTATCCAACCTCGTGGATTGCAAATCGTAATGTACACCAACAGCTCCCAACCAAAGAAAGTGATGCCATGCTAACAACTTCGATATGAAGATGTACATGGAGGTCCACCCAGACACTGTAGCCTCGTAGAACCCATTTAATCGCCCTGATTGTAGTGCACATCGTTTACATTTTGGGTGTGCATATTTGTAATTTTGACCAATACACATCACTCCCCTTCGATTGAAAACGTTGACATCCACGCCTATTTATTCGACTGTGGTGGAATTAAATAAATGCGGGTGCTGCATCTTTCCGCATGCTGCATCAATCCGCATTTTGTGGTAGCTCAATCGAGAAGGTTACCTGGGAAGCGAAGAGGTTGCGCTAACCAGGGTCGAGTCGGCACACAGCATTCCAGGAATGCGTTCACACTAGAGACTCAGACTCACACATGGGTCTGGGAATCAATGCGTATGTGCAGACTCTTCTCTTTCTTTCACAAGGTCCGTCATTTCACAGTTGTGTACCTTTTACGTAGTCCATTCAAAGCCAGGAGACCTGTATGGGAGCACTTCCAACAAGACTCGGCACTCGTTCAAGCGATACAAGAAGATGTTCTCTTGGTTCAAAACCCGGGTAAAGTAGGCCTCTCGCCTTCGCACCCGGTCTCTTTTCAATCTCTCTCTAAATATGGAAGGGTACACGCGCCTCGTGTATCCAGGAAGTGCCTTCACATCCGGCCCTTGGCTTCCTTTCACTCGAACTCTTTGCACTTAATATCAAGGACTGGGGTCGGACTTCTTCAATCCCATCCAGTCAGGCTTATTCACGAACTCCCGCTTTTACACTCCAGCACACTCAACTCAGGCGCTAATACGCTTGGTTACACAAACCAACGTACCGTAGGAGGCTGGACTCCTTTCTCCTGCCTGGAGAAAAAGTCGGAGAGGCTTGGGTTGTTGAGGGTAAAATCGCTACCCAGCGCCCTTTTATCCAATCAGGAGATTCCACTAATGAGTGGCTGCGAGGCAGCCTTAGTTTCTCTTATTTCATCACCATTTCAAAATCAAAACTTAACAAAAGACAGATTTAAAAAAGCACACTTCCTCATAAGTCCACATGCAAGCCAGTCACATCATGTGACACCTGGTATCACTTCGTGTCTGTCCAGCACTATGAACCACCCCCAATTGAAGACGTCGAAGCCCGTTTCCTCAGTCATGCAGACTTCTCCCACTTGGTGACCTTCGAGTGGGAGGCTCTGGGACTCCTAGCAAAAGCACCAGGCATCGCTGTGGTCGCGGCGGTGCTGTCCGGACGCCAGAGGCGCAGCAGAGGACGATCATCCAAGGGTTCGTGACGAGAAAGCTCGCCGACTTGCGTCGGTATGCTACAACTCCACCGCAACCCAAGACCGAGATCGTCACGCTGGATGTGTCGAGCTACAGCAGCGATAAAATCCATCGTTTGGAGCTCAACCGAAGGCTGGGCGAGGTGGAAATCCCCATCTCTACACGTCAGTACTCCAACGAGCAAGCCCGCCCCACCTTCTTGCTAATCAATCTCAACGGCAAGGCTAAGTAGTACGCCCTTGGCAAGCTCGTCGCAGACGCCTATTCCTTCCCGATCCTCAATCCCCTCAACAGCAACCTGTGGCTTGCGTTTAAGCCGCCGCGGGATGAGAACCAACCCCAAGCGGCATTCCTACTAGAACATATGTATCCGGCCGAGCAGTTGGGCGGGGTGGCAGACGCGTTGGTGATCTCTTCCTGGCCGCTGAAGCAATACGAGTTTGCTGCAAAGGTGTCTGTCACCTTGCATGCTCCACTGTTCAATGGGGGAGGGCGGCAGAGCTCCAAGCGGCGGTTGCTTATCTAAGCGAACCCCGGTACGTCCTCGATGTAATGCCGAGTGGCAAATTGGCTGCCCGCACACACACTTACATGGAACTCCATAACACTCAAGTAGAGGTTGGGAGAGAACGGGTCGTCGCCATGGTAGTCATGACACAGTTTGTCAAGGAATGCCTTTCGGTGCGCGTTCTCTCGGTTTCTCTGCTCGTCAGACATTGGGAGGTTTTCGACCCCTTCGAGCTGTCCGCTTTGAGGAGATGCATGATGCAGACTTCCGAGATGACAACGACACTGAGGATGAGGCGGAGCCTAAAGCAAGCGAGCTCACCAATGGCGAAGACGTTCAGTGGGGTAGGGAGACAAGAAGCACGATGAGGCAACGGGTGCATGGCGTCCAAACTCGCCTTGGCCGGGCAACCACCAACGCGGGTGAAGCAAACGATTTTGAGACCCCGCCATCATCTGGATCGGGATAAGCAACTGGGAGGCACATTCGCCGGGGCCCGGCTGCACGATGCGTGCCGGTCGCGGGGAAATGTTTCGGACACGCAGTGATCGCGGGCACGCAGACGTCGACGTCCTCGGACACGGATATGTCGCGTAGACGGATAACTGAAGATGATCAGGTTGTTCTTCGACTCTTGTAGGTACTGACCAGCAGCTCAGGAAGCGCTGTCGACGACCATATCAAACGCCGGCGCCTCGTGGCACTCAACGATGCTGCAGTACAAGTGTTCCAAAACGGCAGGGTCGCGTGGCGGGGTCAAAGTCAATGCCATGGCAGTTAACTCCCTTCGGTGACTGGACGTGCAAGCTGCGGACGAATCTGATTTCCTACGCGCTGTCTTCTATTGGACGCCGTACGTAGCGCTCGCGGGGAATGCAGTCTGATTGGACCATCTGATAGCGTGGTGGGATGTATGGTCTGCCCACTCCCAGCTTCTCCATCTCAAAGGCATCACTGTCAGCTCAGCGGTGCACGTTGCCGAGCAGCGACACGACAGCGCGTACCACATCGCGCCTTTCAATTGGAGCGATCACTCGCGTCCTTGCCTTGATGTCAGAGTGCGTCTCCATTGACGCTGGATTGTCGCGGCACTCTGCTGCTAGGCGTGTCTTCGCACGGTTGTGGCGCTGCTGCTGCTGCTGCTCGTACCTGTTGCTCTCGGATGTGATGTGCACCCACAATGAACGCTGGCAAACGAACAGATGAGGCCGAGTGGTGACTCGTACAGTGCAGCAATATGCTGGCATGGTCCGCCCTCGTCACGTGCGAGATCAGGGTACTCACTCGTCCGCTACTCGAACTCACCAGTCGCAGGCGTTTATCGCAGGGCTCGGAGCGCGGCTTGGTGGTAAGAGCCAGCACCATGTCGAACAGCAGCACCCACCGCTTGCAGAAAGGCGCTGGAGATTTGCTCATCTTCCTCATCTTCTTCAACGTCTGACGCCACATCGTCCACCGGTGCGGCGATCTCGGTCGGGAGATTTTCTTCTCCCTCGTCCGAGTCGAACGCGCTTTTTGATCGCCTTCCGACACGTAGCATAGTCGCTAGAGTCGACGTGGTCAAACAAAGTCTAGGGTTGAGCCAGTAGTGTTATCACCATCGCCGGTGTCGACGTTGCGCCCATCGTCGTCGTGAGCATCTGCTACGTTGTCCCCATGTTGCTCATCTGCACCGCCCGCGCCGGAATCTGGTGCGTCAATAACGACAAATCTAGGCAAGCCGTAATAATCGGCTAACATCTTGGTCTCCTCGTCTCAAGAAATGATCTTGTACAGGAGGCTCATGAACGAGAACTGCTGTGTCTGCGTGTATGGATCCCTGAACAGGGCGAGAGGGCCACGCGGGCGATGGTTAAAACATGGACGTACAGCAGCAAGTGGCGGCGCGCTAGCAGCAACAGGTGACGCGGTAGAATCAACTGTTGTCGTAGCTTGCGACGTTGCACGAGCAGCTTGAGAGGGTGTAGGAGCAGCTTGCGATGTAGCCGCTGGAGCAGCACCTTGTTTGAACAACCAACGAGCAAACGCGTCGTCACCGTAAAACACATCAACGCCTTCGACGCTATTCGCCACGCCGCTCCTGGCTACCACGTAAATGTAGGCGGCTTGAGGCCCGCGACCGCGATGCGCTGTCCACCCTTGCGCACTAATCCCCGGCCACCTGTCTTTGATGGCGTGCGCGAGTTCTGCACCAGTCGCTTTTTGGCTTGAGCTCACACCTGCACACACATGAACACTGCATCAGTCATATTTTGCTCGTTTTCACGCAAGTCCATACGCTCGTACTGCGTTGCGAACGGTGTTGCGTCTCCTCGCTTACCTTCTAGACCGCAGATTCTAAAATGAACACGCGCCAGCGCGGTCGCAAGACTCATGCATGGCAGCCAGTCATCCTCTGATGAGTGATTGTGATCACTGTCCATTTCTATTGTTCTGAGTCTCTTTTTGTCGCATGAGGTGTGGCAACAACGGAGGTATCCAGTACCCTGCGATTGTGAGAGTTGCATTTTTGGCGCGCAGACAAGATAGACCTTGCTGGTTCAAAATTCGCATATGAAACAACGTGTGCTGGGTACGGGATAGTTTCACTATAGAGGTAAAAACATGTTGTTCTAGACAACATGAGGACCTTTATGTGTTATAAGTAAGGGAGCGTTCACGGCAAGGCGTGCGACACCAGTGGTGGCTTCCATACAACAGCACAAAGTTCAAAATTAGTAGCCACCATCATCTGCCAGACACCTCATTCACGATACTCACGATATCTGCCCTCGTTACTTTCCGCAGTTTCGAGTGCGCCACTCCCCCATACGTTCTCGCGCCACCGTTACTCTCTTGATTCCGAGACTCCGAACTCTCGCGCGCCGCTCGCGACCCCTGCGTTCGCTTGATGTGGCGCCACCGCACCACACCATTCTCCTCTTCCAGGCGGCGCCGCCACCTACAAATTTCTACCACCAGTGCGCGTGCATTCCCCCAATCCTCGCAAGCGCTGTTCACAGGCGCGAGAATCGGAGCCTCATTTAGCTTGTTGACAGTTTGAATCCGGTCGCTGTCTCTATTGTTTCGAGGGTAGGTGCCTTTGTGAACATAACTGAGCGTGCAAGTGTGTGTGTGAGTTAATTTCTCCTGCAAGAACTTGTGAACGTGCGTGTGCGCGTGCATTTAGATTAAGGCGAGATCAGTGAGTGGCCGCTACAGCGAGATCACCCCAAGCAAGCGTGTGGGCACATGTATTTGACTGTGCATTACGTGCGTCGTATCTAAGTATCCCTCTTTATTGATGTGGCAAACGAGTAAGCGTCAGTATGATTTAGCTTGCAACTAGCGCTCAGTCGTCGACCTTGTTCCCTGCCACTGGGCGCTGGGACGCTAGAATCCTGGATTCTAGGATGCCAGCGCGGTGCAACTTCCGGAGCAAGCATGGTGCCCCCTCCTGCGGCCGTAGTGCCGCTCACGAGCAAGAACTCGAGCGTCGCCGCCTGTGTAGCCGTTTACAGTCCGAAGGCATCTGCCTTGTAGCCTGGTGCCTTTTCCGTAAGCGCGAATCCACATTCGAGGAAGAGCTTGAGGTAAGCCACCAGCGGCCTTAAGTCTGCCTTGAGCAGATTGTCTTAGTTCTCCCACGCGCGTGGTACCAGGGTGTACCACGTGGTACACAGGTTTCTCGGTGCCGCCTTCTGGAGTCGTTACGCTACTAGCGCTTCTGACGGAGCAGGCCCCTTGTCGTCGCGCGCGCGCGCATTTCTCCTTGCCGCGGACTGTCTGCAGGTGGAAGTGGGAGAAGTGCAGACATGCAGACGGTCAGAGAGCGCGCGGTTCATCGCAATCAGCTCGCGAATGATTGCAGAGTAGCGGTCACGCGCATGGTCTTCGGGTTTGTTGGTGTGCTCGCAAAACGGTGTCGCCTTTCTCAGTTCATATGTCTGCTGCATCGCGTTGGAGAGCAACAGCACTTCGCTTGGGTCTCCACTGGCTACATGCGAGCACGCTTCAAAGTGGCGGACCAGCGGCGCTTCTGCGATCAGCATCTTGAGCTGCGGGTGGTGAAGAACAAAGGTAGCAGCAAGTGTCTCTAGACCTCAGTAATGAAGCGTGTACCGTTGAGTCCCACGCAGCAGTCGAACACGCACGCTTGGATGGCTTCGAGTCGCGACCGCGTGATGCGGCCAAGCGTCGCAGAGTCGACTGCAGCAGGCAACACCACCGGCGACCGGATGATCAGCACGCGAGTTACCTTCTAATCCACCAGCGGCGTGCTGAAGCCATAAGCAAAGTATTTGTTCGCTGATCTCATGTTACATGCGCCGCAGTTGAGGATCCACTGCGAAGTGAGTTTCCCTTTGGTGTTAGCGTGTAGCGCATTTCCGCGGCGGAAGGGGTGCGAGGTAAGATCGCGCGTCGCTTTGAACGGAAGTTCTGCGCAACGCAGCAACCGGTTGATATAGCTGTGACTCACAGCCTCCGCTTGAAGCGTGCTTGTCGTTGCAGCGCCGACCCCCACCGACCCAGCCGTGGTAAAGCTGTGCAGCTCTGCATCTAATAGCGCGTGGAGCAACGCCGTGGCGTCAACGACGACTGCAGCAGACGAAACCAGCACAGGCAGCTGGCTGAGCTGAGCGTGTGTCGGTGCAACCGGCGCAGAGAGAACCATTTCAGTGTCAAATACTGGGCAGGTAATGAAGCTCGAGACGCTGGGCACCAGGGTGAGCTCGTGCTCTTGAGAGGTTTTTACAGACAGGAGTCGAATGACCACGGTCCCGTCAGCCGCAAACGACACGTGCTGCGTATGTGTTAAGCTGAGGTCGGACGCGCGGCTAAAGCAGCACAACATCTGACAGGTCAGCGCAGCGTCTTGGGTATCTTTCACACACGCATCATTCGCATACATCTTCAATAACAACACGAATATATCCTCCTTTCTACATGCTGGTCTTTGTTCACAAACCCTCCTTCCCCCCGCTTCTGACAGTGCTTTTCCAACGATCCATGTCCGCAGTAGCTCGCTACAGAGAGTAAGTCTCTAGCTGCCACAGGTTTGCGTTACGGAAGTACGACATGACCAAGTTTTTTTCAACCAACTTACCGTTCTTACCCTTACTAAACGCAAGATAATAACCGAACCTATCTAGCACCGCTGCCAGGCGAGCGCCGGATGCGCCACTCTGGGTGATGGGATGAACAAAGCCCTCGTATACATCCTCCTCGTTGAGGAAGTGAGCAATAGGGCATAGCGCTGTACTCCGGGCCTTCTGTGCGTTTGCAGGGATAAGGGTGGTTTGATTCATTGTGAATCGACAAGTGCGCGAACCAACGACGTGTCAACAGATGCACGACATCTTGTACCATCCTATCTTATTAAGTATGGTGTACACTAACCAAGCATTGAGATTGGGCAAATCACCTGTTTGTTCGAACGGTGAGGGTTTGTGGAAGCTCACATATCGCACCCAATTTACGTAGATTTATTCAGATTTTCGGATACATTCCCACTTTTGTCACCAAATCGTCTGAACAGCAAATCACATCCTGGCGACCTATAACCGATCAGAAAAAAATTCTACAACGATTTCATTTGGTGTAATCAGACATTTTCAAGGGTGCGGTATTATGATATGTCGGAATGGTTAGCATACTCATCCATACCAAATTACATAATCAGTAAAAATGTATTTTGGTACAAAGCGTGAACAGATTATTTTTTCATAATGAAAACTTAAAGAAAGGGGAACAAGTCAAAACGTGTACGGACCAGCAAATTAATGGCAAAAATAGGAGAAAAGGTGATGAGCACGACAAACACTCCTTGTAATTATTTCATTTTATACAACATACCCATTTGGCAAAAACCATAGACTTTCAAACACGTTTTGCACTACATTTTAATCAATAACGATAATAAAAGGTTCAGAAAGGAGTGGACACGGGCCAGGTTACATAGAGAAACCCCCTGAAACCCGTGTCACACTACCAGCTGTTGGCAATCACCAAAGCCACCCCAAGGAGAAACGAGCTCGTCAATTCCTTTTGCGCGTGAGGAGCACAACACACCAAGAGCGAAGAGTCTGGAGCAAGCGATTCGCCGCCCGCCAAAACACCAGTTGTGCCGCTTTACTCGGTGCAGATGTATGGAGAGTAGTTTCGTCGTGCCAATGTCGCGAAGAGGTTACCACCAGCCCAGCCCGCGGGACAAGCAGCTGTTCGAGACTACGAGCGCGCCTACCACGTGAAGTGAATCAAGGTCGTCCAGCTCTTTGTGTACCGCATTCTGTTCAAGTCATCCTACTGCACAGGGGCTCTCACCACTCGTCATCCCAAGTCGGCAGATGAAGCAGCGCAAGATTAAGCGTTGTTGGCGGAGGAGCTCCCTCTGGCAGATCCAACGGTTCAGGAGCCACTTGACGGTGGAGTTGAAGAGAAAGAGATCGAACATTAGGAACATGATCAAGTAGTGGAGGAATCTGTTCGAGAAGTGGTTCAAGGGTCTATCCAGGACGCTGTCGTTCAAGAGATGGACGGAGACGATAGCGAGTGCAAGGACAACGAAATTACTGAGCCATAGGACGTTGATGGTGAAGTAGGCGTCAACCTACCCTTGGCGAGTACGTCATCAAGATCTCCAACGACGACAAGAAGGATGATGCGGTTGTCGAGGATGCGGAATGGCCTATGAGGTTATTTTTATTTGCCACATAGAGAAGCCTGGCAGCCACATCAATCCGGATATTGGCACGACCGATTGGTGTGGCTGCGGCAGCCAGTGCGTTCTGGATCGGTGCGCAAACGCCCCTGCTGGGATGTTCTGTGCTAGAAATGTAATGGGTCCTCAAATCCCATTACATAGAGATCAATGTGGACCACATCATCTCTAGCGTGTACCGCTGGAACACGGTTACCGATACAAATATCGGTACTACCGTGTGGCACCCACGTGCACAGGATGGCATCATAAGATGATGTCATGGAACATTCCGTCACATAGACAAGTGGTAATCACCACTGGCGCAATCATGTGCGAAGTGAAGGTTCCTGCTCTTGGGAACACAAGGCGTGATGCTGTCAGCATCACGACTCAAGTTCAAGTGAGAGGCGCGAGCCAATCACGGCACTGGGAACATTCTCTCCAGACTCCAAGTTCAAGGTCAATGGGTTAAACC
>JAASGD010000351.1:0-25143 GCA_023334115.1 Globisporangium megalacanthum
CTTTTGCATGCGAGCAAAAACGAGCCGATTCACCCAAACAAAGTTATGTTCTTAACGGCTTAAGTTTTATATTAGGTAACGGCTGCATTGTACTAGTGCCTGTTAGGCGATTGGGTTGCGGCTTAGGTTTTATATTGGGTGTGTTGTACCGTAATAATTACCAAATAATAATTTGCCCGTGGCGTTTTCCACATCACAATGTATGTAATTTACTTCTATTATGGATATTGAGAGCTATTTTTCATTTTTTGTCAAAAGAACTCAGCGCACGGCGCCAGCGCGAACGCTGCTCGTGGGCCAGCCGTCATGGACCTCCTCCTGGCGCAGTATTTGCGGCGGCGCGGATACCACGTCGCCCCCGCGACTGCGAATGCGAGCGCTGACGTGGACATGGAAAGCAGCGGCGTGAAACAGGAGCACAGTGCGAGTCCCATGGCCGTCGAGAGCAGCGACAGCGCCGAGCCGACGACGATCGAAGAGTACGCGCACTCGCTCGGCCTCACGACCCAGTCGTGTGCTGCCAACCACCTCGTACGTCTCGATCCCAGCCGAGTATATGTCGTTACCACTAGCTCCTCACGTACAAATGATCGTCTGTAGCTCTTCCACGGGATGACAGGAGGCGACCCGAGCGCGTACGAGCACGCGTACGCGCAGCTCATGGACTGGATCGCCAACTCGCTCGATCTGTACAAGTACGAGCTCCACGCCGTGGCGTTCCCAGTGTTCGTCCACTGCTTCCTCGAGCTCGCCGCCAAGGGCTTCATGGAGCACGCAACTGCGTTCCTCCGACGGTACGCGCACGACCACACGCGGCTCCACCTCGCCGAGCTCCGGCTGCTCAGTATGGTGTTCACACCGGCCCACGTTCGGACGAGCGAGTACGCGCAGCAGGTCTTGCAGAGCAAGTTCAACGTACAGCTGAGTCTGCTCTCGTTCGAGCTCTTGAACGCGTTCTTGAGCCACGCGCAGCTCTTCCTCTTGCTCGCGCTCGTGAACGAGCGCGTGAACGTAATCGTGACCGCGAACCAGCCAGGGATGCAGATCGACGCGCTCGATGACGCAATCATCCCAACGGCCGTCAACAACCTCGACGTCCGCGCGTGTGCGAGCAGCTACAAGACGTCGGACGACATTGCGCGCATTGTCGCAGCTGCCGACCAGCCGAACGAGAGCGAGATTAGCGTCCCCGTGACGAGTGGCGTGTACGACGTCGAGTACCTTGTCCGCGCAGCTGGCGGCGACGGCCGGACGCTCGACGATCTGCACGCAATCAAGATGCATTGGGGACTCCTCAAACCCCGCCGACTGCACGCAGACGCGGACGCCGACGCAAGCGGCGACGCGGGCGCGAAAGACGACGACAACAGTGGGAACAACAGCGCCAGCACGAACGCAAACGGCGCTGTGGGCGGATCTGGCGGCAGTGGCGCTGGCGCAACAGACGCTAGTGGGAATACTACGAGCGGCGACGCTGACAAGAAAGGCGGCACGTCGGCGTCAGCTGCGTCGACTGGCGACGCGGGATCGAGTGCGTCGTCAGCAGGAGGCGCCAAGACGGGCGACAAGAACAGCACTACCACCAGCAGTAAAGCAGGCGACAAGAGTGCCAGTAACGCAAGCGGCGCAGCCGCAGGCGACGCCCAGCGCAAGCTCAAGCGCGCCAAGCTCTCGACGGACGCAGCTGACTTGAAACCGAGCGACTTGGAGAGGATGGGGCCAGTCCCAGACCGTCGGAGTGCGTTCCACGCCGACATTATGGAGAAGCTCGTGCTCCGCCAGCCGGCCGAGATGAAGATCCAGGAGCTCGAAGACCTGCGCGCGCGTGCGTCGCTGAGCAAAGCGCGGCTGCCGTCGGCGCTCTGCTTCACGTTCTTGAACCCGTCCGTGCACATCACGGACATGTGCTTTAGCGACGACGCGACGCTCGTGGGCGCGTCCGGGGACGACGCGTCGTTCCGCGTGTGGCGCAACGACGACCAGCCGCTCGGCACCGCTCGCGGGGCCGTGTACCACGGCAGCGTGGAAGAGACGGACGAAGACGAGAAGACTGCGGTATTGCGTGGCCACGCGAGTGCAGTGTACGGCGCGAGCTTCTCGCCCGACAACCGCTTCGCACTCACCGGCTCTGCCGACGCGACTGTGCGGCTCTGGAGCCTCGCGTCGAAGAGCAACCTCGCGATCTACCGCTCGCACGCGCACTACCCGGTCTGGGACGTGGCGTTCGGGCCGTACGGGTACTACTTTGCGTCGTGCTCGATGGACCGGACGGCGCGGCTCTGGAGCACCGAGCACACGACGCCGCTCCGAGTCTTTGCGGGCCACCTCTCGGACGTCGACTGCGTGCGGTTCCACCCGAACCACAACTATGTCGCGACGGGCTCGAGCGACAAGACGGTGCGGCTCTGGGACGTCCCGAGCGGCAAGTGCATCCGGATCTTCACGGGCCACTTCCACGGCGTCAAGGCGCTCGCGTTCTCGCGCAACGGCCGGTACTTGGCGAGCTCGGGCGACGACCAGTACATTAACATTTGGGACCTGCACGCCGGCAAGCGGCTCGAGACGCTCGTGGGCCACAAGGGCACGGTGACGTCGCTCGACTTTAGCCGCGAGAGCGCGGTGCTCGCGAGCAGCAGCTTGGACGCGACAGTGCGGCTCTGGGACATGAAAGCGCTGACCGAGAAGGCCGTGGTCCCCATGACGGCCACGCCACCGCCAACGACAGCGTCGGCGACAGGAAGTGCGACGAGCGTTGTCAAGCCGGTGCATATGGTGCGCGCGAGTGCGATGCAGGAGCTCCCGACGTCGCGGTTCTTGCTCAAGACGCTGCGCTCCAAGCAGACGCCCATGTACCGCGTGCATTACACGTCCCGCAACTTGCTGCTCTCGGGCGGCGTCTTCCAGCCCAAGACCGAGTCGTAGACAGACGAAGAAGCCAGCAACGCCAGCCTCAGCTCACTACCAACCAACCCCATCCTTATCAGCACCTTACGTGATCCTCTTGTCCACCGTAGCGTAGCTCTACCTCCACTCTAGCGGCGACTCGCGAAGATCGTGGCCGCCAGCAGCACTACTGCGAGCGTCGCTGCTCCAGCCGCCACGCGCTCAGCCCGCACCGTCTGCTGCTCGAGCGCCTCTACACGCGCCAGCACGCCGGCCATTGAGCGGCTCGCGTACTTGCCGAGCACGTCGGCTTCGAGGTTCACCGCGTCGCCGACGGACTTTAGCGGGAGGATAATGTGCTGCTGTGTGTGGGCGATGAGCATAATGTTGAACCAGCCTTCCGCTGCGTTCACGTCGCACACTGTGAGGCTCGTGCCGTCGATCGCAATGTAGCCTTTCGGCACAATGTCCTGTAGGATTGCGGCTGGCGTTGCGATCTGGACCCAGAGCGAGTCGCGCTCGCGCGTGAACGACAGGATCGTGCCGGTCCCGTCGACGTGGCCCTGCACAAAGTGGCCGCTGTTGCGCGCGTCGACGCCCATGCTGCGCTCGACGTTCACTTTGTCGCCACTCACGAGCTGGCCGAGGTTCGTGCGGCGCAGGCTGTCGTATACACGTAACAGCAGCAGTTTAAGCGCTGCGCATAGACAGCCAGGAAGCAGACGCGGCGCACGTACGACTCGGGGGCGACGCCGAACGCCACGAGGTCGCCGTTGATGGCCGTGGCCGTGAGACATGTGCCGTTCACCGCGATGCTGCAGCCGAGGTACGCGCCGTCAGCCGCGACGGGACAGCGCACAGTGAGCTCCCAGCCCTCGCCGCGCTCGCCGTTCCAGAGCAGCAGGTCCGTGCGCTGCTCCATGGCCGCGACCGTGCCGATCTCCTCGATGATGCCCGTGAACATGGTGTTGGTGTGCTGTTCGTTGTGCGTAAAAAATTCAAAAGTGGACGCAAAACGAGAATGCATGCGACTTCGTACTTAACGAGCAGAAACGGTTCGCCTGTCATCTTACGTGATCACCTTCCATATTACGCAATCGAAAGTTTACAAGATGACGTAAGCTGTTCGAAGTACGTAAACATGTCGATCAAATTTGAAAGTGTGTCCATCAATTTTGAAAGGTGGATGACGGAAGACGAACACCTTAGTGGGATGAACACCCTCTTATCGGCATCTGAATCTGAGAATATCCAAAACTGACCAATCAGAATGCACGATTCATTATGCAAATCACATGCGCAGATACGCGAAACGACACTTGGCTCACATCGCCTTCGCGGCCGCCTTGACCGCCGCACCAAGCGGACTCGAGCGCGCAAACCGCAGCGTGTGCAGCGTCCACAGCGATGACGAGAGGACCAACGCCGCGCCACTCGCGTGCACCATCGCCATCGTGGTCGGCACGTGATTCACGAGCATCGTCGCGCCAAACACCACCTACCATTTGTCCTTGTGAGATGAGATATCCACCAACCACCACGTCACGAGACAATCGCTCGCTTACCTGCCCGCCGACCGCCGCCATCGACAGGTTCAGCGCAGTCTGCGCCTCCCCCGGCAGGTTCGACCACACGTTCGGCTTGCGCGCCTTCATGTACACAGCAGTGTACGCCGCGAGACTCCCGAGTGCCAGCAAGCGGTGGTCGAGCTGCACGAGCGCTACATTGTCGTAGAAGTTGCGGTACCACGGCTGCATACGGACATCACATACAGAGCCACGGCTCGTCACCAGTCACGGACCACCAGCAGTAGAAGTCGAAAGCACACGACTCACCGTCTGCTCAAAGAGTCCGTCTGGGATCCAGTGCTTCCCCATCTTCGGAAACGTGTTGTACGCGTGACCAGCGTCGATCTCCGCAACGCCCGTGCCCGCAATCGCGGCGCCAAGGAAGAGGCCGGTGGCCACTTGGAAGTAGCGCCGCACCTCGCCAATGTCCCTGAGCGCGTTCATCGTCGTCAACTCCCGGAGCTTGGCCGCTCGCGACGCTGGCGACACCAGGTTGAACCCCGTCCAGAGCAGGAGCGACATGTTCGCGAGCGAAAACATCACCTGCACGCACAGCACGTGAGGATTCGTCCCACAACCCCACCGGTCAAGGCGTAGCTGCTACGCACATGGGCTGGGAGGCCGAAAGTCGCGAAGTAACCATCGTGTTTGCTCCGCTCGGGCTCCTCCACGTTCCCGCGGACCATCTTGCGGCCAACGTACATCTGCGCCGCTCCAAGGCCGAGTACCGCCAGCAGTTTGCCGTGGATCGACGTCGGCAGCTTCTCCTTCGCGTACAGGTACAACAGCGGACCGACGAACGCGAGCGCCGTCCCTTGGCCAAGCAGACGGTGCGCGTACTCCCACTTGTAGTTGCGCTTGAACTCCTCCAGTGTCTGTTCCAACCGCGCGCACAGAGGATGTTGTTCAGAAAGCCCCTGCTCGTACATTCCCAGCCGCACACGCGCAAGCACGCACCATTCCTCTGCGCTGGTGGTGGCTACAGAAGTCGTGGTAGATCTCGTACTCGCGCTGCCACTCGCTCTCGCTCCGCGGTGTCAGCATCCCATGCGGCTTCCAGTAGAGCATTGAGGCTCCCGAGCGCGTGAGGCTGGCGGCAGCGCCGACCGTCAGCGTTGTTGCGACCATGCCCGCGCAGCCGAAGAGCCACCACGGCACGGGATCCTTCGCCACGGACTCCTTCACTGCTGCCGTGAGCGTCCCCGACATGGCGAACCGCTGCGATCCGCCGCCACAAGGCAAAGTGTGAGTTCGCCACCGCAGACCACAGCTAGAGAGGCATTGGTCCTCCCACCTTTTGCTCATTCCGGAACGGCAGACTCTTGCTCTTCAACGCGCCCTGTTCGCCACGACGCAGTAGAGTGCTGCGAACGAGTCCGCGTTGGAGCCGCGCCGGACTTCCTCGCTGTTTCAAGGCATTCACCGACACGTGGTGGTCAGAATCGGTTGTCACGATACAGGTAACGCTGTGTAGGAGCTGGAGCATAAGGAGGGCGTACGAGTGCGAGCTGCGAGCACGAAAGCAGCATGTTGTTGTTGACGACGGTGAGCTTTGCTTCTGCTGGTTGAGCTCCAATTCGTTTGTGTCGACCGAGAACACTGAGCGAGCAAGTGCCAGCTGAGCTACTCTGGGGGTCTCCAACTGCCACATCCAGCTTGGGTTTCTTGGCTTTGGCAACTGGCACAGTTGGCTGGCCGTTGGGGCAGCCAACTTTGCCCACGTTGGGACGTGGGCAAACTGCCATGAGTGTCAATCTTCACAAGATCGAATTCCGCGGGTTGCCTGGCAATAGACAACCAGCTTACTACCAGTGCAGTAGTGACGACCGTCAACAACACACACGACACGAATGTCAACGTCGGGGCGGTTGACTGTACTACGCTTAGGCTATCTGACAATCTCTCGAGGTCGCGACAAACGCTGCCCGCTTTCTGTGCGACCCGAAAAGCGCGCGCGTGGCGTCTTCCAGCCAGCGGCTCGCTTTTCCAGCGGCCACGCTCTGCCTGCCTGACCCGGAGCCCTGATCCGGTGTGCACGTTTGAGCGCCACCGAATCGCCCGCTGCAGGTGAACGCCGCGTACAGCCATCCGTCCATCCATCCATCCATCCATTCCAGCCATTTACCAAGACACCTCACAGGAGTCAACGGAGCACATTCACTCTGCCATGAACCTCCGTATCGCAACGGCTTTCCTCCTTCTCGCCGCCGCTGTCGCAGGCGTTCACGCCCGTCCGCACGTCCACCCCGGCGTCCACCGAGCGCTCCGACAAGACGGTGTCGTGGACATTATGGTCGTAATGAAAGGCTCGAACCGCCGAGCGCTCGAGAGCATTGATGTTGCCTCGCCCGTTAGCCGTGGCGACCGGATCGAGCGGCTCGTGGAGACGCTGGAAGCGCACGCGGACGCCAGCTCCACTGGCATAGAGAAGCTGTTGGTGCAGGAATCTGGGTCTGTTCAACCGCTCTTTGCGCGCTACGAGAAGTTCTGGATCGTGAACCAGGTGTTCATTGAGGCGGCGTCGTTCGAGCTGATCGAGCGACTCGCCCAGCTGCCGAGTATCGAGGAGATCCGCGAAGAAGAGGTGGGTGAGCTCGACGACAGCTCTCGAAGCTCAAGTGGGTCTTCTGGCAGCGAGGTCGGCGTCGAGTGGGGCGTGGAGCAGATCGGCGCTCGCGACGTGTGGGCTCAGGGGTTCACCGGCCAGGGCGTCGTGGTCGGGAGCATCGACTCTGGCGTGCGCGGCACACACGAGAGCCTCGCGAGCAACTTTGTGGGCGACCACGGCTGGTACGCGCCACCAAACAACCTCACAGAGCCGTCGGACAAGAGCGGCCACGGCACGCATACGATGGGTACGATCGCTGGTAGTGGCGGCATCGGTGTCGCGCCTGGCGTCAAGTGGATGGCGTGTCGAGGCTGCCCGAGTGGGCTCTGCGTCGAGAACCACCTGCTCACGTGCTTCCAGTTCATGCTGTGCCCGACGGACACGAACGGCCTGAACCGAGACTGTGCCAAGGCGCCGCACGTGGTCAACAACAGCTGGAGCAGTCCGGGCGGCAAGAAGACGTTCGCAGCGGCGATCGACGCGTGGCGTGCGGCAGGCATCATCCTGGTCTTTGCGAGTGGGAACACGGGTCCAGAGTGCGGCACTGCGCGGTCGCCCGGAGACCTTGCGACAGTGATCAGTGTCGGCTCGACAGCCGTGAACGGGTCGCTCGCGATCTCGAGCAGCAAGGGCCCAGCGGTCGAGAGTTTGCTCGTGAAGCCCGACTTTGCGGCCCCTGGCGTCCTCGTGCGGTCCGCGGTCCATGACGGCGACGGCGCGTACGCACTCAAGTCAGGGACAAGCATGGCGACGCCGCACGTTGTCGGCGCGATCGCGCTGCTGTTGAGCGCGAAGCCAAGTCTGAGCTTCGACGAGATCCGGGAGCTCTTGGTCGCCTCAGCCGAGCGCGAGAGCCTGACGCGGCCGACTGCAGGGTGCGGGAACGAGAGCTCGAGCTCGGTGCCGCCTTGGCCGAACAACGACTACGGGAACGGCCGCATCAACGTCCACCGCGCTCTCGAGCGGCTACTGCAGCAGTGAGGGGCCGTGCCCTGTTGTGTGGCTGGGATGTCTGATGTAGACAGAGACGAGTACTGTACTGTACCTAGTCAGTCGCTTGGAGAGAGGACGAATGAGATCAACACGAACGGCAAGACCCCGAGATTGTCCACGAGTCAATTCGGTGTCGTCACCCGTGGGTTTACTCTGCTTCTCCATACTCTACTCTGACAACAGTACCAGTACTGGACCTCGTCAGGCCAGAGGCCGGAGAGATACCAGCTCCTCATTTCCGAGAAGGAAACTGAAGATCCGGACGATGTTCTGATTCGTCGGCACCGCAGCACGCAAGTGCTGGTCGTGGTGAACGGCAGAACGGCATCGACTGGCTACAGTTATTGGAGACCGCGTGAAGGTACTGTACTGGCGACCTCGGCCGGGAAGGTCGTCACGCCAGCGAAGGAGATCCTTCAGGATCCAACGACTATCAATATCGTTCCCAGTCCATTTTTATTCCAATTTCTCAATCGTCGACAGCTCTTACAATGGAGCAACGAGGTCGAACGACAGATAGGCCGGCGTCGCCAGTCCCAGTCAGTAGCGCGAGTTCACCTTTGAGGTTCGACGTCCCCGACTCGAAGACCACGAGACAGATCGAGGTAATGAACATCACGACATGCTGAGACTGCAGGTGTTCACATCGGTTAGGATATTGGAGCTTGTCTCTGTGTGTCGAGCTCGAAAGCAACCTGAAATGGATTCTCTTATTCAATACTAATACCTCTTTTATCATTAATCGTTGAACGACCGATCACCGAGTCAAATTCACTGTATAAATGGTTCCGACAGTTGCATCCTACGTCACAGAACCAGGTCACCACGTCAACGACATCGTTGACTCGCGAGTGAGTGCCCGCCGACTGTGTGCTCGCGCATGCGTGCGAGTGGCGAGTCTCTCGTTAACGCTGTCTGCCCTCACTTCCCAATCTTCCTCTTGCCCAAGAAGACCCGCAACCGCCCGGACCCTCCGATCTATCGATGTTCGTGCCCAAGTTCCTCGTCGCGCTCGCGGCCGCCGTCGCAGTGCCGGCCGCTCTCGCGCAGGTCGACGTCGAGTCGGTCTTCACGTCTCGCACGCAGCCCGTCTTCGGCGAGTACGAGTGCAACAACCAGACCGCGTACTTGATCGCGGACAGTATGTTCCTCGAAGCCGAGCTCATCTGGCTCTCCAAGGGCTGGACCGTGCTCTCGAACTCGAGCGGCATTCTGAACGAAGGCAAGGCCGTGAGTGGCGTCTTCGCGCCTGCGAAGATCGACATCACGCGTGCACGTGCGGTCGTCCCGGCACCAGCACAGACCCTCTTCGATTACCTCATCACACCGGAGGGGTACCGACTCATCGACCCAGGGAGCAACCCAGACGACTTCTACCGCCCGCCGCTCGAGACGTATTCGACGCGGTTCTGGCGCAGCATTGGCCAGGAAGACCGGAAACGCCTCGAAGTGTCGCGCACGGACGCTATCATCCCGGGCTTCACGCCGCGTCGGTACGTCACGCTCAATGGCATTGACCAGAACGCACGGCTGTTCGTTTCCAAGTCGGTGCAGCACCGTGGCGCCGCTGGCTGCAGCATCTACGGCCCCGCGTCGTGCAACAAGATCGAGACGAACCCGGTCCGTGCGCTCAACACGTTCGCCGTGCGCGTGAACCCAGTGCAGGGCGACGCGAACAAATCGGTCGTGGAGCTCATCAACTTTGCCGACTTTACGGCGCCCGAGTTCTCGCCCGAGCTCATGAACTCCATCACGCACCCGTTCCTCGTCGACATGGTCGACCGTATGGAGGCGTACTTCAAGCCGTCGGCGTAGGTGTTGGCGGCGCCGATGATGCGAGTCATGACTCACGATATTAGCAATTATTGCACACCATTTTCGAACACAATGTACGAACAATTATTATTGTTCACTTCAAGATGAAACGGTTTTAGCTGGTTCGACTTCCAGCCCTGGAATCACTTGCCAACCTAATCACCTGCACTTCCCTGCTTGAAGCTTGGCTTCGTCGTCTTTCGCCCATGGAGACGAGTAGTAGCAACGCGAATGGCGTCGAGTTCCCGAAGAAGCGCCTGCTCGTCCGCGTCTCTCCGCGCTACGTGCGGCTGCGCCAAGGGAGCGAGATCCGCTACAGTCTCAAGCTCACGCGTCCAATCAGCAAGGTACAATGGTGGCCGTGCGTCGCCAAGCCAGACCTGCCACTTGAATCGCTGTGACCTATTGTCGTCGCTTCGGGCATGCGCGCAGGGCAAAGCGGTAACGATCCACGTGTGCGTCATCATGAACAAGTGCGGCGTGACTGTGAGTCCACAGCAGCTCGTGGTGACGGCGTTCGACTGGAAGCTCCCACGGGAGATTCTCGTCACGAGCGACGTGGACTCGGAGGTCCGGACGATCCAGATCCACCACAAGATCCACGAAACGCTCGACGAGCTGTACAACACCAACACGATGATCCCGTCTGTCTTTGTCTCAGTGCTGCAGAAGGAGGCGACGTTTCTCTTTGCGTTCGGCTGCGGCCTCGACGGGCGTCTCGGTAGCAGCGACGACGAGAACGCGACTGCGCCGACGCCATTCGCTTGCAAGTGGCTGCACCCGGTCCAGATCGCGTGCGGCAAGGCGCACTCTGCGATCATCGACGTCTACTCGAACCTCTACTGCTTCGGGCTCGGGGCGAGCGGGCAGCTCGGGCAGGGCGACAGCAGCCTCGACGCGTCCAAGCTCCCACTACGAGTGCCGCTAGGCGGTGCGTTGACGGTCCTGCACGTCGCGTGCGGGAGCCAGCACACGATGTGTGTGACAGCCGAGGGCAGAGTGTTCGCGTGGGGAGACAACACGTGCGGACAGCTCGGGCTTGGCTTCAAGAGCGGGAAGCCGAGAGGCCTCCCGACGCGTGTTGAGAAGCTCGCGAACGTACGCGGCCTCGTGTGCGGCGGGAGCCATTCGTTCGTCCTCTTGCTCGACAACAACGTGCTCGCGGCCGGGAGCAACATCGCTGGGCAGCTCGGGCTCGGCGATCGGCAAGACCGCGTCGTGTTTGAGCGCGTCCCGTTCTTCCGGAAGCTGTTCGCACCGCCGGTAGCGAGCGCGCTTGGTGCGACGACGCCAGCTAGCACTGCAGCCGGCGACGTCGAGCTCGCGTGCGGGCTCTACCATTCGATGGCGCTCTGTGGCCAGCGCGTGTACGCGTGGGGCAACGGCGACGACGGACGCCTCGGCCACGGCGACCTGGAAACCTACCTCGAACCCACGCTCGTCGCAGCACTGCGTGACACGCCAGTGAAGGCAATCGCGTGCGGCGGCAGCCACAGCGGCGCACTCACTATGAACAGCGACGTGTTTGTCTGGGGGAACGGCCAGCTCGGGCAGCTCGGACTCGGGACGCTGCGCAGCCGCCGCACGCCAATGCGGCTCTGTGCGCTTCACAGCAAGCACGTGACGCAGCTCGCGTTCGGTGAGTGGCACTCGATGGCGCTGTGTGACGGCGGCGGCTTATTCGCGTGGGGGTTCGGCGAAGAAGGACAGCTCGGGCTCCCGGACGACGCGGCGCGCCCCAGCCGCGTCGTCACGCACCCGAGCGTCGTGCGCTCGCTCGCTGGCACGGGGGCGACCATGGTGCACTGTGGCGGCTCCCACACGTTCGTTGTGAGCGTCCTGGAGGCGCGTCGTCCCCAGCTCGCGCGGCTGCATCGCCAGGCGTCGCAAGCCGAGAGCTCGAAGAACGCGAGCAGCGACCGCATCGCGACACTGGCGCGGGCAGCACCGAGTCGTCCGCTGTCGCAAGTACGTGACGACAGTGATCAGCGACGGGCCCCATACTCTCACAGCA
Organism: Globisporangium megalacanthum; assembly: GCA_023334115.1. Lineage (NCBI taxonomy): Eukaryota > Oomycota > Peronosporomycetes > Pythiales > Pythiaceae > Globisporangium > Globisporangium megalacanthum. The sequence goes on from JAASGD010000351.1 coordinate 11,882, forward strand.
GCCACACGAGCCAAGACGGCGATGCGCCCAGGAAGCAGCTGCCGGTTGGCACTCGAGCAGCCTCAGCGAGGACGATAAGGACGCGAACCGAAGCGCTCGTGCGGCGTTTCGACATGGACGAGCCAGCGTCAGCGGCCCAGGATGATGTCCCGACCGTCACAATCTCGTGGCGAGAGCGGCCGCTGACCACACGCGCGGCTGTGCGGAACGCGTTCCGACAGGAAGCGAAGGCGCTCGCAGACGTGCGGGAAGCGCTGACGCCGCTGCCAATGGCCTCGTCCGCCCGTACGGCAGTCGTCGTCTCGCCGCGGCTCCAGCGGTTGCACGACCAGGTGCTGCGGACGACGGAAGCTGGCGCGGGGTTGCTCAAGTGCCAGCGCTTCGTGAGCTCCGACGCAGTGAGCGCGTCCATTGCGAGCGCTGTTGACATAGCGACCAAGGGGTTTTGGAACACAGAGACGACCAGTCGACGTGGTTGGACCGTCAAGGCTGGCGGTCGGGAGACCGCGGATGCCTCATCAGCGGCCTCAGAGCCGAGCGAACAGGGCGACAGCGACAAGGACAAGGACGAGAGTGGTGAATGCTCGGAAAACGACGACATCGCGGTCGTTAGCGGCGCTTGCGTGGCTGCGCTTGAGCGCAGTGTGGCGTGGCAACTCACCACGCGGTAAAGTGAAATTGGGGTTGTCGTTGCGAAATTAATTGTAGGTAAACCTGGAGCAAGAGTGTGGGTCACGTCAACACAGCTGCCTGGCGGTAGAACTCGGCAAGTCGGATCTCCACGCGCGCGGGCTCGACGTGCGGCAGCGCTGCTGGGTTCGTCAGCAGCTCCAGCGAGAGCGGAGTGTACGGCGTGAGCCCTTGCTGACGTGCGAGTTTGCACACGCTCGCCAGCGTACCGACAGACATGGCGCTCAGCGTTGCATCCGCCGACAGCGGCACCATTGGCGCCTGTGGCGGTGGCTGCATGGCGCCACCACACACTTGGCGCTTCCGCCACTCAAAGTAGTCGTGGAAGCGTCCGAGCGGGTGCAGGAAGCCGAAGTCGGGATTGTCGTGCTCACGCACACGCACCGTCTCCTCGAAAGCGGGGCCGTTGCGCTGGATGAATTCGACGAGACGCTCGACGCGGTGGTGCACGTCTTCTGGGACGGTGGCGGTGGCTGGCCCTTGCGGGACGTGCGGTGCTGGCGGGCGGGCATATGGCGGAGAAGGCGTCAGCAGCAGCGCCGGTGGTACGACAGTCGAAGAGACGCGCGCGGAGGCTGCGAGTGACGCGAGCCGCGCAGCTTCCTTGGCGCGCGCAATGCGCTCCTCGAACTCGTGCTGGTCCATCATCTGGCGAATGGAAAATTGATACTGAAGTGACGAAAAGGAGAATGGCTTGGCATTTGCTGGTACCGGTATCAGTACGGTATCAGTAGTTGATGAGCTTGTCGTCCAGGACGTGATGAGGTTACGAACTGAAGTCCAAGATCATTTGCTAGCGAACACGACCACCAAGGCCCATTATTGTGTCCCTACTCTTTGCTATGCCTATCTAAGACCGTCAGTGGTGCTGGTGTGCTCGAGAGCTGCTCCGGTCCACAGGCAGCGACCAGAGCGGGCTGGTGAGGGACGACACGCAGCGAGCGCATGTTGTTCTCAAAGACCACGCCGCCCTGCATGATCACGAGCTCGCCGTCTTTCTGCCTTGCGATGCGCCAGAGGACGCGGGAGGACCACGCGACGAGCGTCGCTGTCCGACTTAGGAGGAGCGGCACGCTGCGGAAGTGCACAGTGCGTCCGAGGAGCGTCACGTCGAGCACGCTCCGGTCTTGGAACGCGATGCCAGTGTCGAACACGAGCAGCACCGGTAGCAGGAGCTGGGATGCGATGAAGCAGCCCATGATCGCGCCGGCAAATGCGAGTCGGATCCCCCACCGGCGCTTCGTCACGGGTGTGATAGTGTCGATGAGCAAGACCCAGTGCACCCAGAGCAAGCTCGCGGCGACAGCGAAGCACCGGTAGTCCCAGAAGAGCAAGTCACAGATGCTCCCGTGCGCGAGTGCGATCTGGAACGCCAGGAACGCGTAGTCGAACGACCATACCATCCGCCGGAGCAGTGCACGCTGATACAGGAAGAGCGACAGTGTCGTGGTCACGGCCGTGACGACAAACGACACGACGTGGATGCTGTGCATCGACGCTTCTCGGCCGGCCCCTGCGATTCCTGCGACTCCTACGACAGTGAGGCATAGCCCGCTGGTCGCCATTGTCTGCACCAGCAGCCGGAGCCAACCGGGGGCATTGCCGTCCGTGAGCACGAACCGGCCTAGCCGGAACACCGTGTCGGCAGAGTCGAACTCGTCGTCCACCGCGACGAGATGCATCTGGACGGGCAGCACTGCCACGGTCGCCACCCTTGCCCGTGTTGGCGCCACACTGGCGCTCTCCGTGCTTCGCCCGACCCGGACTCGGACGAGCTTGATCGAGACACGATAGCTGATGCACTGCACGAGCTTCGACGCGAGTCCGAGCGTCTTGAGCGCCTGGCGGCGCCGGTACACGTTCCGGCAGAGCAGGAGCGCAATGGTCGTCCAGCAGTTCACGAGCGCGACTTCCGCAGTCATCGGCCGCGTCGAGGACGGGAAGAGCACGAACGGGCGCGCTTCGTCGACCAGCCCGAACCCGATCAGCGCGGTCACCATGGCGATGAGCGTGACCGACAGGAGCGAGGTGAGGACAAACTGCCGTTCCAACGTGATGTTCGCATCGAGGAAGATGCCGCTCTGCACGCCGCACCAGAACGGAAGGACGACGAGAGCGCGGAGGTCCGCGACGTAGAGCGCCAGCAGCCCCGACGAGAGTGTGTTCACGACCGAGAAGAACCAGACTTCGTACATGCGGCAGAGCAGCCGGACGACATCAGCACGCAGCATTGAGAGGCTGCTCAGCGAGCCAGCGGTGCCCATCAAGAGCACGGCGACCGCTAGCCACCGGCCGACTGGAGCCTTGACACTGTAGACAGCAAAGAGCACCACGATCGAGACGTAGTAGCCCTGCAGTACGAGCAGGTAGTGGCGTCGTAGGAAGCTTGTCCAGATCTTGCCGAGTCGCTCGTTGAGCCACACGGAGCGAACGGAGCGAGACAGGTCGATCGTCGGCAGCGGTGCACTCGCGACAATCTTGTAGACGAAGGACTCGGAGCCAGGCGGCCACGCAGGAGCGGACGGCACGATCACGCTCATGGCGCATCGGAGTGTGCGACGACGAGAGCGTGAGCTCTGAGGGTCTATTTACGACTAGCTATCCAGTTAGCAGAGTGCTTCTCTGGACTATGTTGATCTGAACTTCACGCTGGTTGCGGAGCTGAGTCCTGAGCTTGTGCGGCCTTAGGGATTACGCGCGGTTGCGGGGCTCCAGAACTTAAAGTGGCGACTCCGCGTCTTACTTGACGCCTCCGAAGACCGCCGTGTACGTCGACTTGGGGCGAAAGCGACTCGGCTCTGGTGGGTACCGCGGGTACAGCAGGATCGGATTCGGTGTCGGACTCCACCGCACTGCGGCTCTTCTGCGCGTGCTTCGGGTTGCTACTGAGAGCGAAGGTGGCGCAGAGCCTCGGATCGACTTGTTCGAGAACGCACAGCTGCTCGTCGACTCACAAGGCTGAACGGCAGCTCTCGCTTCGGTGGGTGGTGTAACAGACACAGTACCGCTGTCTGAAGCTGCAGGAAGCAGTGGTGGGCTCGAGTCCGTTTGGCACTGTTTCTCCACACCTAGTGGCGGTATTACCGCCGCGTCACTGTGGATGCTTGGTTCGGTCTGAATCGCTTCATCTCTTCTCGTCGTCTCTTTCCGCTTTATCATCGATGTCTGTCGAGCGGCACCTGATGCCGGGACTACCGCCAGTTCCTTCACTCCGTCCCTCGGAACTCTGTCTGTCGATGCGGTTCGTAAGCGCAGTGTCTCTCCAAGGAACTCTCGCGCTGACCGCTGGGCGACACGCAAGGCGTCGGTTCCAGTAATCACCAAGTTCCGCTCACGCGTCAGTCCGCTCGCTGTGGCGACGTCGAGTGTCTGGCGCGCTCGCATCTCGTCAGTGTCGTTCATGCTCGTGTCGGTGTCGGTGAGTCGGTCTCGCCAAGCACTCGCATCGCAAGCAGTCGTCCTGTAGCCTCGGCGCTCAGATCTGGTGCTGTGACTTCTCCGACGGTGAACACTGTGGACTGAACAACCCGACTCGCTCGGTTGCAGTACGTGTAACTGCGACGGCGACGACTGCGGTACACAGACCGCTGCTGGCAGTTTAAAAGGAGACGGAGACGGTGCTTGGTGCTGTCGTCGCTGATGTGGGTGCAGAGAGGCCTCTCGAACATGGAAGGTATCGTCATGGGTGGCAGTGGGAACGTCAGCGAGCGCTGGTGCTACCGCTTCGTGCGAGGAGAAGCTCACGTCGAACTCGCTTGGAGTCCAGTTTCCAATTTCGTCTGGTCCACGCTGTGAGCTCGTCCCGTCGACGCTCGCGTTCGACCAGCTGCTGCTGCTGTCGGTGAGCTTTGTCAGGAACTCGTGCGTCTCCAGTCGGAGCTGGTTCACCTTCTCCGTCGCGTCACCGCCAGCTCGCTCTATCGCCACCTTTGAAAGGAAGAGTAGCCAGGAGTTTTGCGCCCATTAATACCGTGTAACATCACTCAGAGCTCTTCCAGTTCAGACTCGACTCGCACCTCGTCGTTGACCTTGACGGCATCGCTGGCACCGTCGATCTCGTGTTTCGGCACAGCCTCCAGACCTCTAAGCCACGCAAAGTTCGGCGGCACATGGATGTGCGGTTCGCCCGCGACTCCCGCCGTCCACACGAGACTTGGCACCTTCCCGACCTCGTCGAGTCCTGCGTGGCAGTCAAGCGAAGGCTCCCCAGACTGGCGATATGTCAGCAGCTATCATCGAGCGAGTCGAAATCTTTTCTCGCAGTCTTACCGTCACTTGAGACTCGACCGCGGATTGGTGCGCAGGAAGCGTGTCACGAAGGACGAGCGCCTCGTGCGCATGATCGTCGAGGTCGCCATGCATCGAAGTCACAAGATACGTTTTGAAGTGTCGTTTGGGGCAGTACTTTCAGAACACTTTCAAATTGCTTACAACTGCACAGATTAAAATCTGCACAAATTTGTTGGTATTAAATTGTCTCGTGTTACTTTTCACATATTCGGGACAAGAGTTTGCTTTTGGCACAAGCTGTCCTCATTCGGCCTCGTTCGACAAGAAAGCACGCAAACATGGCGCTCTCGGCAATGATCTCGGCCGCGATGGCAGCGACAGGCGATGGCAGCGGCAGCCGCTTCATCCACAACGCACGCGCGCTGTGGCTCGCGCGCCTCATGGAGGAGGACGATGACTCGGACGACGACGAATCGACGGCGGGAGACGCGACAGCGGCGGCAGGCGGGGACGTCGCCACCAGCACTCCGCTGCCGCTTCCACTGCCTCCGATGGCGCTGCCTGCCGCGCTTGTAACGCCAGCTGCGCCAGCGGCGTCGATGGTCGTGGACCTCACCTCGACGGGCGACGGGAGCGACAGCAGCCAGTCTTCGCGTGCGAACGCAACGACACGTGGGACGACCGGGTCTCGACCTTTCGTCCAGATCATCGACGACGACGACGAGAGTGAAGATGATCCGGATGACGAGTATATGATCATAACGGACTCAACGACGTCTCAGCAGCTGGCGGACCGCATGGCACGGAAGCGACAACGCCGCGAGATGACGACGAGCCGGCGGGCGGACCCGGAAGTGATCGTCGTGGAGACAAAGGTGGTGGAGCGGGCCCAAGCGACCGAGTGTACCGTGTGCTGCGACCCGTGTACCGTGTCGGGTCCGCACCGCCTCGTCGCGCTCAAGTGCGGTCATCTCTACGGGAAGCAGTGCATTGAGCGCTGGATACTGGTGCGTGTGTCACGTCGTCGTTGCGCCAACAGTGTTGGAGAGAGAAGAGAGAGGCTGATGAGTGTGTGAATTGTGTGGTCCACACGACGACGATGACAGACCCGGAAAGCGTGTCCAATTTGCAACGTGCCGGTGCGAAAGCCCGACATCCGCGCGCTCTTTTCCGACCACGTGGCGGTCGTGGACAACTCGGGCGTGATTGAGATGACCGCCAAGTTTGAAGCTGAGAAGGCCAAGCGGATACAGGTCCGTGCTGTGGGTTGTCTGTAGGTGATTGGATATTTGGAGGGAATGAGTGTACTAAATGGTTCTTCGGTGCGGCAGCTTGAAACCGAGGTCGCGCGGCTCCAGGCACAAGTGCTCCAGCTCACCACTGCGCTCACGGAGGCACAGAAGCTGGCCGCCAAGCCGCGCTGGAAGTAGTCATGCTTCATAGTGACGAAATCAAGTTGTATCTGTACGTTTGACGTGCGAATAGTGGCAATCTCACAAGTAAACGCGCGTCATTGTGTTTAACCCCCCAAACCCCAACGTTTTGGATCTGGCAACATGCGGAATTTTCACATGCTGGAGCTCCAACATGTTAATATTCGAAATGGCTCGGAAAAACCGTTTTAATACAAACTCCAAGTCAAAAGCCGATTTGCACAAAAAGGTCGCTCAACAATTTCGACTCAAATGCACAGGGTTAGGTGGGGGAAAGAACATAGTGTTGTGTTTCGTCGCACAGTCAGCGGCAGTTGAGAGTGTCAGTTTTTTAGCCCATGCTCTCCTTGTCGAGAGCCAAGGGTTTTCCTCAGGCCAGCATCTCATTAATGCTCACTTCAGAACTTTCATCGTACCACACATTAGGTTATGAGCCCAAAGCGCGCCAGACAGAACCACAGTCGACCGCGCGCTGTGCACGTGCGAGCCGGGTACAGCCGAAGCCGTCGCAGATCTCGGTCACCAGAGTGGCGCTCTGTCTGCGCTGCGATCAAGTGGAGTGCGTACAAGTGCTTTGACGGGACGAAATATACCCCATGGCGTTGGCGCATTGAGTTACAGCTGCGCGCACGCGGCTTGTGGGAGATCATGACCAAGGAGGAACTTCCTCCACCGCGAGAGTCTCGTCGTTGTGTCGCCTTCTGGCAGCGCGAGAACGAGGCACGAGCCTTTCTGCTCGACACGCTCACGGACTCGATTGTGACGAGTGTTGGGGACAAGCGTTTTGCGTTCGAGGTGCTGCAGTATCTCGAGAACACGTACTAGTCGGTGAACTGGGGCGATCTCGTGGCGCTCCACGAGGAGTTCGTAGGACTCAAGTACAAGGATGGAGAGGACATGATGGAGCACTTGAACAAGATCACGACGCTCGCCGGCAGGCTCGGACGCCAAGGGCGACAGACTGGCGAAAGCGAGCCAGTTTATCAGCTGCTCTCGAGCCTTCCTGACTCGCGGTCTCAGTTCAAGTCCGTCTACTTTACGCAAGACAGGTCTCTTTCGTGGAGCTCTGTTGAGAGCAACGTGATGGCCGAGCACAGGCGGCGGAAGCGTCGCGGGGAATCGAGAACGAGGCGCGCACAGTTCTTCTCGTACAGCAGATGACGACCTCCTTGCTCACGCAGAAGCTCTTGTTGCTGCTCGGCGGACTCTTCGAGGAGGCCCCAACTCGACTCATGCGTCTCGAGCACCGCCAAGACCTGTGGCGGAGCGTGCAAAATGCTTCTACTGCAACCGTGACGGCCACGCGAAGGCGCAGTGCCGGATCCGTGAGCGGCACCTTCGCGAACGTGGGATCTCCGCTCCCGAAGAGGATCACGCAACCACAGCCTCAACAGCAGCAGCAGAAGCACTGCCAACCACGATCGACGAAGTATGGGGGTTGATGGCGACGGCAGCTGCTGACATGCACGACAGCAGTGACATTGAGTGGGTAGTCGGTTCCGGCTGCTCACAACACATGTGTGCGGACGCCACACTCTTTGAGGAAGTCAAGGAGTTCAGTTCTACTGTTCGCGTCGCCGGTGACTCGACGCTGAACGCGACCGGCATCAGTACTGTTCTTCTTGACGTTCGGTTGTGCAACGGCAAGTTGACGCGCATGCGCCTGGAGTCGGTGCTTCTTGTTCCCGGTCTGCGCGTGAACCTCCTGTCGGTGGTCCAAGTCGCCAAGACGGGCACAGTATTTGACTTCCACTCGGACCCTGGAACTGTCGCCATGCGCTCAGGCGAGCTGGCTGTTCGATTTCAGCCGAACAACAGCAGCCTGCGCGTGCTGCGAGCTACTCGACCAAGCCCGACCGCGATGGCGATTCATGCCGAGCCTTCGCTCGACCTCCTTCATCGTCAGCTCGCACACGCGAGCTAGGACGTCATTGTAAAGATGCAACGGCTCAAGTCAGCGGAGGGCATCGACTGCCTCCTGAACGTCATCGTCTGCCGTGCGATGCTTGCGAGATCGGCATGAAGCGACTAGCATCGTTTCCACCCGCTGCTCGTGCAAGCATGGCTGGGTGCAATGATGTTGTCCACAGCGACATATCCGGACGCGCCGAAGTAATAGCAAGGAGTGGTGCGCGATACGTACTGGTATTTGTGGACGCGTGGCCTCGCATCTGCTCAATCTACCTCCTGCGTGAGCGCTCGGAATTCTTTGACCGCTTTGTGGAACACAAGGCGATGATCGAGATGCACCACAGCCGCTCGATCAAGCGTTTCGTGAGCGACAATGGTGGCGAGTTCCATGATGATCGATTTGTCACGATCTGCCGTGACAATGGCATCAAACGCGAGACAACCATACCACACACTCCTGAACAGAACGGGCTCGCTGAGGTGCGCTTCCGCGTACTATTCAGCAAGGTCCGCACCATGATCATCGCAGGAGGAGCACCAAAGCAGCTCTAGGATGAGGCGATTGGGGATGCAACATATGTGTACAATCGGGCACTGTGCAGCAGCGCCAACGTGACACCGTTCGAGCGCTGGCACGGCTTCAAGCCCGATCTCCACAGCTTCAGAGTCTTCGGGTCTCTGTGCTACGTCTACTTACACAAGAAGATCGAAGCAGAACAGCTTTCAGCATCAAGCAAGAGACTGTCGCTCAAGCGACAGAAGCTTGACTCGCGCGCGATTCGCGCGGTGTTCGTCGGCTACGCTGCTGACCAGCGCGGCTGGCTCGCGCTCGACCGCGCCACAAACACGGTGGCGGCGTCGACCCATGTACGTTCAATGAATCTGAGTCTGAAGCAGCAGGGGAGCTGAAGCACGTCGAGTACCACAAGTTGGAAAAATGCATGGCGGCGCCGTTCGACTTTTACTCCACAACGGCAACGTCGGCAGCTGGCCTGCTGTTCTACAGCCGCATCCCCGCCGCTGAGAAGCCAAGTGGAAGGGACATGGTTCTGCTCAAGGAATTCGTTTCTGGATTCGACATTCACTCGCTGGACGAGACGACCGCCACACTTGCAACGTGCTACGCAGCAGATGCAGTGCCCTGGCTCAAAACGGTCGGACAACAACGTGCTATCAGTGTCAACCTCGTGCTCAGAGTAACTCACGCGCCCAAGCAGGCTGAACCTCTTGTTGCGCTCGAGAACATCCAGCACAAGGCCGAGACCGCTGCAGTTGCCTGTACCAGCGTCGACAGCGCACCTGTGACGTACCGCGAGGCGATGAACCGGCCGGACACCGCTCTGTGGCGTGACGCGACGGAACGGGAAGGCGACGCTCTCCGCAAGAACAAGACGTGGGAGCTCGTGCCGGTCCCGAAGGGCAAGCGAGTGTTACCCGCGAAATGGATTTAAGTCAAGCGTCGTCAGGACGGGCCGGTCGAGCGGCACAAGGCCTGAGTAGTCGTCATCGGCTACCACCAAGTCCAGTTCGAAGACTACGACGCGGTGTTCGCGCCGGTGGTGAGGTTCGAGTCGCTGCGTGGTTTACTGGCGGTCGTGTGCGTTGAATACCTCGAGTGCGAGGTCATGGACATCGACACCGCTTTTCTGAACGGCGTGCTGTCGGAGGAGGTGTACGTTCGACAGCCGGAAGGATTCGTCGTGCAGGGCAAGGAGCATCTGGTGTGCAAGCTTCATAAAAGCATGTACGGGCTGAAACAGGCGCCACCAGCTTGGCACACGGCGCTCACAGACCACTTGTTCCGCGAGGGCTTCGAGGCGCTCCAGTGCAAGCCTTGCATCTTTGTCAAAGGCGTTGGCAGCTCGGAGTACGCTGTCGTCGCCGTCTACGTCGACGATCTCGTACTCGTTGCCCGCAAACCGGAAGTCATGCAGAACATGAAGGCGATGGTCGCTCGCGGGTTCAGCGCAAAGGAGCTGGGACCCATCAACTCTCTCCTCGGCATTGCTGTCACTCGAGACCAATGACGGCGTCGGATGTTGCTCAAGCAGCCTCAACAGACCCAGACGATCGTGGACAGGTTCAACCTGGGTCACTCGCATCCATCGGTGTTCCCAGCTCGGGCACGTGTGCGTCTGCGGAAGCCGACGGCAGTGCCGACTGGCGACGAGATGGCGAACGCTGTCAGCAAGCCACATCGCCAGGCCGTCGGGAGTCTTATGTTGTAATGCCCGCGACTCGACCAGACATCGCGTACGCCGTGCAAGACGTGAGCCGATTCCTCAACGCGTACGGGCGGGCCTACTGGGAGTGTGTCAACACCATCATCAAGTACATCAAAGGGACGCAGTGGCACGGACTCGAGTTCAGCGGCGACAGCGTGATTCTGAGTGCTTACACCGACTCTGACTATGCAGCCGATGCAGACGATCGCAAGTCGACCAGTGGGTACGTGACGTTCATTGGTGCTTGTGCGGTGACGTGGAGCTCGTGGAAGCAGCGGATTGTAGCAGCTTCTACAGCCGAGGCGGAGTACGTGGCCCTTGCGCACTGCGCTCGTGAGGTGCTCTTTTTGCGGCAGCTGCTACGTGAGCTCGAGTTTCCGCAAGGCAAGTCCATCATTCGTGAAGACAACCAGGCTTGTATTGTGATCGCACAAGACCCCGTGCAGCACGCTCGCACTAAGCACATTGACGTGCGCTACCATTTCGTCCGTGCACACACAAGCGCGGGCTCACTTGGACTCGAGTACGTGGCGACGCGCGAGAACGTGGCCGACATCCTGACGAAAGCACAAGCGAAGGAGATATTTGTGGGATTGCGAGGCCGACTAGGTGTCGTCACTGGTGAGAGTACAAACCGGACGGACGAGGACGCAGTCGGCGAGGTGGGGCGGAGCGGTCGCGAGCAGGCGCGTAGCCGATGCCCGAAGGACGCAGAGAGTGAGGGTCAGCACACCGAACAGCAAGCGGGGCACGATGAAGATGGAGCGCCCGGCGATTGCATTCGTAGAGCACAAGGTTCAGCAACTCCGGCACACGCGCCGCGAATGGCGAGAACGGTTGGCCACCGAAAAGACGACGCTGGGGCGGTCGAGCAGCAACTCAAGAGCAACTGTGCCGGGCTTGATCGTCGGCAGTAGTCGAAGCCATGGTACCCGCCGCGCATGACGAGAAGGGTCGGCCACCGACAAAGGCGATACCACGGCGACCGAGAAGCAACTCGCGAGCAGCTCTGCTGAGCTCGATCGCCGGGGCTTGGCGAAGACACCACGAGAACGGCCGGCCACCGAGAACGGCGTCAGCACCACGGTCTTTGCGCTTGCCGTTGCTTGTGTGCTGTGGTAGGGAGAGCGGATCGTGGAATGCGGCGGACTGCGAGACGCAGGGGAGTGTTGTGTTTCGTCGCACAGCCAGCGGCAGTCGAGAGTGTGAGGCTTTTTAGCACAGGCTCTCCTTGTCGAGAGCCAAGGGTTTTCCTCAGGACAGCATCTCATCAATGATCAGTTCAGAACTTTCATCGTACCACACATTACATAGCAGCGACGAGTGTGGGACGTGACAAGAGAAAGGAGAACAGACAAACACTCCGCTTTGTCTACCCACAGCCACACGACCAGCCAGTTCCACAACTCTCTCTCACTTTCACCCCCTCATTTCGAGAAAGAGAGCGAAAGTGACCAGCATGACCACCCGTTAGACGCGCACGCAGCGCAAACAATTCCATGCCGCCTTGGACGGACTCCCAGTTGAGGAGCGTATGCGCCTCGTCGCGGAGAGAACAGCAGCAACCGCTGCAGTAATGGCTCAACCGAGAACGCAACCAGCGCTCACAAACACAACACCGAGGCGAATGATTGGCAAAGCAGCTGCGTACGAGGCAGCAGAAGCAGCACGCGTGGCTGCTGAGACGCGTGCCGCAGCGAAGGCGAACGCTCCAGCGAAGAAGAAAGCGAAGAAGGCGACCGCGAAGAAAGCAGGCACCAAGTCACCCGTGTTGACACCTGCTGATGCACCAGCACCTGGAGATGCACCAGCACAAGTTCCGGCACCTGCTGATGCACCAACACCGGCACCTGCTGATGCACCAGCAGCACCCACGAGTAGGAACGTTGATGACGGGGGAGTGGCTGGCACCGCGTCACAGCAAGACAAGCCAACAGGTGCCCCTCCCTCCATCACCAGCCAACATGTGGCGAGCACGCCACCGCGAGTGACCACCCCGCAGCCCTCGACCGCCGAAGCACCGAGCCGAGCTGGGGGTAAGAGCAAGGCAGTCAGCCAACCTGGCAAACGTGCCGTAGAGAAAGCGGCAAAAGCCGCAGCGGCAGACGAGGCAGCGACACCACGAGCTGCTGCCAAAGCTGGACAGCGGCAAGCAGCTGCTGATGCCGAGGAAGTAGGAAGGAGCGCGCGCGCGGCTGTTCTCACAACCAGTACACCACCACCTAGACCAAAGGCGAGGCGCGCCGTCATCGTCGATGACGACGACGATTTTGAGCAAACACCAACGAGCACGCCGTCGGTGAGGGCGCCGCCAACGGCATCACGCGTTACTAACGACGTGAACTACAGCGCGGCGATGACTGAGACTATGAGGTGTTGGAGTCCGAGAGTTACATCAGCGACACAGAGCTGTGGCTCGACGACGCAGAGGTCGTGGTCGACGACGCGAGCGACGTTGGAGACGACTTCGACGACATGGATTAATCTGACGTGGAGCTCAACGAACCGGATGACAGCTCCAGCACGACGCATACGATTGATCGGGACGAGCGGCTGAATCTCGCGACTAACGTTGTGCGCATGCGACAGATGGCGAAGGACGGGTGGGAACTCGGTAAGTCAGCATGTTGCCACCTCCAACATGTACATGTCGTCACACCCAACATGGACGTCCAACATGTCAGATATCTAACATGTTGACATGTTGTCATCCAACATGTTTTCTCTTGACTATCTGCCATTCTGTATTATAGATCCTGCTCGCTTTCCTGAC
>JAASGD010000352.1:0-25111 GCA_023334115.1 Globisporangium megalacanthum
CGGTCCGCAGCTGCACGAGGCGTGGCCGGAAGCGCAGACCAAGATCGGCTCGGTCTCGTACACGTACCACGGCTGGGCGGGCGTGGACAACGACGGCGAGCGGGGAGCGGAGGTCGCAGCGAACCACATTGACTGGATCTTTTACCGTCCGCACATGCGCGTCGTGTCAACTGAAGTGATCACTGAGGCGCGTGACGGCCGGTACCCGTCCGATCACTACCCGATCCAGGCCGAGTTCCTCTTTCCGAGCACGACAGAGCTGCCGCCGCCATCATCGTGAAGAGGGAGGGGTGGGGGCGACTGCTACTACCAGTACCACTACCAGAACCATACGCCACCGGGACCTTTGGTGTTCAGGTACTTGTACTTCGGTGGAATCAACTCCTGCAAGTCGCTGCTCATTCCCTCGCTTCGTGGGATCTCTTGGCGTATCTCTCTCTCTTTGGATAATAGGGTCACGGACGCTTTCATCACTCGGCAAACTACACACATCCCATCCCGCTAATCGGACAGCAGAGGACTCGACACTCGACACTCGGCATCCAGTGGCGCCCCCTCCCTCGCCTCCCGCCTTGCTCCTCCTCACCATCGCTCCTCCGCCTCCTCGTCGTCGTTGTCTATTGGGCGTGGATCTCGTCCCACTCGTAGCCCAGCACACGCGCCATGAAGCCCGACTTGGACTCCTTCTGCGCCGACCGCATCTTGAACACGGCGTGGCACGTCTTGCACACACGCTGGGGGTCCTTCACGGGCTTCCCGGCGCTCGTGACGCGGCCAGGAAAGTCCTTGGGGAAGCGCGACATCTCGACAGTGAACGCCGAGCAGTCGGAGCAGCACACACAGCCGCAGTGGCGGCAGTGGTGGCGCCGGTTCCCAAACTTGAACTTCGAGTCGCACTGCATGCACGTTTTCCGGTCCTTCTCTTCGATCCACGTCGGCGGCTGCGTGATGGCGCTAAAGAGCTTCCGCAAGTGCTTCCGCTGGGCCACGTCCATCACGAGCCGCCCGCGGCCGTCCGCCTGGTTCAAGTACGCGCCGTGGCGGATGAGTGCGCACGCAATGTCGATCAGCTCCCGCTCGACCGCCACGTGCAGCAGCGTCGAGCCGTCCGGGAGCTGCACGTTCGGGTCCGCGCGCTTCGACAAGAAGAGCTCGGCGATCGCTGGGTCCGTCTGCCGCGTCGTCATGATGTGCACGACCAGCGGCGTCTGCAGCCGCGCGTTCACCTTGTCCACGTCGGCGCCGTGCTTCACGAGGTAGTCGACGAGCCGGTAGCCGTTCTTGCGGTCGCGCGAGACCGCAAAGTGCAGCGCGCTGTTCTCGTTCCGGTCCGTGAGGAGGATGAGGTCCTTGATGTCGTCGGCTTTGCACAGCTCCATCACGATCGTGTAGTGGCCCTTGCGCACGGCGAGGTGCATCGCCGTTTGGTGGTGCTTGAGCTCGCGGAAGAGCACGTCGGCCTTGAACTGGAGCAGCGACTTGACGATGCTCGCTTCGCCGCGGTCCACCGCCTCGATCAGCGGCGTGCGGCCGTCGGCGTTCACAATGTTGGGCGTGCACCCGGCCTCGAGCAGCATGCGCGCAATGTGCGGGTCCTTCGTCAGGTGCAGCGGCGTGTTCCCGTCGTCGTCGACCGCGACAACGTCGGCTTCCCAGTCGAGCAAGATCCCGACGACCTCGACGTTCGCGTACAGCGATGCCGTGTGCAGCGGCGTGCGGCCGCTGCGGTTCCGCGCGTTGATATCCGAGCCGTTCTGGAGCAGCTTGAGCACGTCGTGCTCGTTGCAGCAGTTCGCCGCCACGTGCAGCACCGTGTCGCCTGGCTCCATCGCCACTGACCGCGGTCCGTTCGTGCTCATTGTCGCGCGCGTGTCCTGCGCGTCCGTGTACTCCTTCGTGAACCGGAAGCGCGACGTGCCGCGTGCGCTGCGGGTCGGGACGCGCTCGGACGACAGCTCGTCCTCGTCCGCGGCCTGGGCTGTCGCCTCCTCGGACGAGTCGTCCGAGACGGGTTCCGACGACCCCGACTGCGTCGACTGCGCCGTGAGGCGGTTCTGCTCCTCTTCGAGCGCCACTGCTGCTGCTGCTGCTGCTGCGGCTGCCGCCTCCGCCGCCTTGCGCTGCTCGTGGAGCACCCGCTGCTGCTCCCGCTCCTTCTCTTTCCGCTTGCGCTCAAGCGCACGCGCTTCTTCGTCCGCTTGCATCCGCTGCTGTTCGAGCAAGAGCGCCGCTGCCGCTGCCGCTGCCGCTGCCTGCTGTTCGCGGTGGCGCTTCAGGAGCACGCGGAACCGGCAGCGGGCAACAAACCCGCGCACGACGCGCTGAGCGACGGCCGACGCGACTTTCAGGCGCTGGTAGTACCGGCGCTGCAGCATCCCGCGGACCGCGGCCTGGATGAGCACGACGAACTCGCCGTAGCGCTTCGCGAGCTGCGCTTCGACAAACTGGATCGCAGACCGTCGGAAGAAGACGCGTGTGAGGCCAACTTGGATGCCAGCGACGTCGCCAGCGTCCGGCTGGGCCACAACCACCGCGCCACTGTTACTGGCGCTGCGCACGAGCTCTGGGTACCGCTCTGCGTGCGCCTTAAGCAGGAATTCGACGAGCCGACTCGCTGCCAGCTTGCGTTCGTCCGCGTCAAAGTCGTCGTCTGCGCCCGCGTCCTCAGGGATCAGGCGCAAGTACGCGCCGTTCGCGAGAGGCCGGTAGCGCTTGACGAACTGCTGGTGGGCGATCCGCACCGGGTACCCCGCGCGGTTCACGCGCACAGCCTCCAAGACGCCACCAGCGCGGAGCTGGTCACAGATGCGCTTCGGCACGAACTCGGCGGCACGGGCCGAGTCGTTCGGCTTGAGACAGCGCACGTAGTGGCAGTTCGTGACGCTCACCGTCTCGATCAGTTCCTTAAGCTGCGTGCGGAACTGCGAGCCGAGACTCACGCGGCTCGCAGTGCTCGCAGCGCGGCCCTTGAGGATCCCAACCGGCCGTGCGCTCGAGGCCCGACGGCGCTCCGCTGGGAGCTGGAGCAGACTGCGCACGAACGGCTTGGACGAGCGCGCGAGGAGGCTCGTGAGCTCTGGGTACAGCACATCCTTGTTCTTCTCGCAGAAACCGAACGTGTCGTACGCGACTGCGCCGGCGTAGTGGTGCACGACAAAGTGGTGGTTCGCCTGTTGCGTCTTGTCGGCGCTAAAGTGCGCGTGCGCCTCGTGCTGGCGCAGGAGCTTGCGCGCAAAGTTCCGGTCGTTCCCTTGGGGCACAATGCACTCTTCGTCGAGCGCCGTGAGGATCCCGAACGGCCGGCCCTGGATCAGCTCAATGCACGCGCTGTTGTCGGGGAAGTTGACGAAGCTCCACGCGATCGCTTCGCGCTCGTACGTCTCTTGCTCGAGCCGCAGCACCGTGCGGTTGAAGTGCTGCTGCAGCGTCTCGTTCGCAAAGTTGATACAGAGCTGCTCGAACGAGTTGTGCTCCAGGTCCTCGAAGCCAAAGATGTCGAGCAGCCCAATGAACGCCGTATCGCGCGCGTTGCACGCCACGATCTCGTTGATCCGGCCCACGAGCCAGTCAAAGAGCTTGCCGTACACGAACCGCGCGAGCGCATCGCGCGTGTTCTCGGCTGCGTCGGGCGACAGAGCGATCGCGTACGTCTCGTCCTTAGCTTGGATCTGGCGGAAGCAGATCGCGGCCTCGAGCCCGGCTTGGTCGACTTCGAGGAACGCGAGCACGACTGCGAGCGACTCGGCGCACTCGTCCGCAGCGATCTGCGAGCCGTCGTGGTCTGTCGCGTCGAACGCGAGGTTCCCGACGTGCAGCAACGTCGCGACCGTGTAAAAGATGCCCTCGACACTCGCATCGTCTAGGCCCATGACTTGCATCGCGCGCTTGAGGACCTGGAACTGCGCGGCGTCGTCGACGCCGTCCTGGCGACGCGTGCACGCGCTCTGGTTCAAGTAGTGGAAGTCTTCCGGCGGCGCCTGGAGCGTCCAGCGCGCCCGCTCGTCGCTCGACGCGCCGGCGAGGAGCTCGTAGAACACGTGGTAGTTGCGCTCGGCTTCGGCCTGGTACGCGAGCCGCACTTTCTCGAGTAAGTACGTCTGGATCGACGCGCCAACGAGGTAGCCGCGTGGGGAGAACTGCATCTTGATGAACTTGCCGAACCGGCTGCTGTTGTCGTTCCGGATCGTGCGCGCGTTGCCAAACGACTCGAGGATCGGGTTCGACGACAGCACTTGCTGCATCACGCTCGGTTCGTCCCCACTGCTCGCGTCGGCTTGCCCACTGCCGCTACTACTGCCACTGACTGCACTCGCCGCTTGGGACGAAATCGTCGCGAGGTACTGCATGACAAACTTGGTGCTCTCGGTCTTCCCGGCGCCGCTCTCGCCGCTCACGAGGATCGACTGGTCCGTCCGCCCCGCGAGCGGGCTCACGAGCGCGCGGTACGCCTTGTCTGCGATGCTGAACACGTGCGGCGGCATGTCGGCGACCTCCTGTCCGAGCGCGCGCTTGTCGCCGTGGCGCATGTACTTGCGCACGATCGTGTCCGAGTAGATGCTGAGGCTCGCGAACGGGTTGATTGCGAGCAGGATCTCGCCGGTGAGCGTGTAGATCTCGTTGATCTTGAAGCGCTCGTTCAGCGTGTGGCAAATGCCCGGCTCGTGCAAGTGCGGGAGCTGGATCAAGTCCTCGACGACGTCCATGTCGTGGCTGTTGGCGAGCATCGCGTCCGGCGCCTGCTCACTCTCAATCGCAGCCACGTCGACGTGCAGCGTGCGCTCTTTGCGGTCGCCGGCGCTCGCGCGCACGACGACTTCGCGCAGCAATGGGCTGTCGTCCGCCTTTGGTGCCGACGCGATGCGCACGACGACTGCGTGCCGCCAGTCGGCGCCTGCGCCATCGCGCAGCCAGAGTCCGACTCCCTTCTCCATGCTCGTGTGTGTGGTGGCGCTGCTGCTGCTGTTGCTGCGTCTTCGTCAGACGAAGAAGAAGCTGCTTCGTAGCTATTGCTATTGGTGGCTGTGAGCGGCGACGATGGCGAATGGCGACCAGTTCCAATGGGTGCGAGCGACGTCGCGAGAAGCGATTGCGAGCGAGAAGGTGAACTGGTGAACTGACGCAGTCTGCGAAAGCGAAAGCAAAAAAGCAGAAAGCGAAGACGGACGGACGCCAGCAGAAAAAGAGCCAGATAACATAATTTCGCTATAAAAATACAATGATTTGAGTACTGGCGAATCATGAAAACTCGAATGCCACGGGGTATTCATCATTAGAGGCAAAATCTCACGAGATTGCTTTCAAAATTGATCGCTTTCGCAAGGGAACTATTTTATGAAAAGACACCACTCAATTCGAACTCTGTAATAGGATTGACAAAATGCAAGGCTGCTGTAGCAAGCGAGGACCAGTATGCATCATGTGGCGGAGGCTCCGACATCGCGCCAATACACTCGCAGTTCGGCGCATCACATTCGCGCTTGCCATCACAGAACGAAACTGTGGGGTGGCTGGTGTCGCTGGTGTCGTTCGCACGGGGCGCGATCACACCTTCGTTGGAGCGTCAGTATCGCTATCGATTGAGCGTTTTACTTTTTCCGCCACAACAGTGATTCCCTTTCTTTTATCACGCTGTGCAGAGCGCGCGATTGCACAACAACAACGTCTGTCTCCGTTTCAGCTCAAGTAAAAAAATGGCAGAGGACACCTGCCTGTGCCAGCCAACAACAACAACCTGCATAAAGATACAGGCTCTAAACTGTTAGCAAACAGCAGCAGCTCGTGCAACTGGTCGCGTACCGCAAACATAATTGCTCTTAGTGTCTGGGAGCTCCTGTTGCTGAAAAGTCTTACGAGAAGCGAGTGACTCTTGCTCGTTGAGAGTGCCATCCAAGCGGACAAAGGCATCATCCCCCTGTCGTTTGTCCAATGGGTACATATTGATTTTACCCCGATCGTGTACTGACTTTGTAAAAACTGGCCTCTTCTCTTTCAATAGAGTGAAATAGCGCAAAAAGTAGCGATAAAAGCGAGGGTGTCGTAAAGGCTCCGCCGAACATCGCTTTTCGCGACCACCATGTGTGCTGCTGCCTCTTGCTCGCTCTTGGGTATCTTTGTGACAGTCGCTTCAGCTGTCTTTTTCCTTATGCTGCTCACTCCTCCATGCGATCTACATTCCACTCCGTCCTCCGACTACATAACACGGTCGAATTCACAAACTCGACTCTCATTTTCACATTGTCATCCTACCAAAATTGATCACTGTACAACGACCCTTCTTGAATTAATATCGGCGCTGATACCGTCTACGTTTTTAGAAATTTAGAGATCCATGTTTTGTCCAGGTACCGGTCCCGGTCTCGGTCCAGGTTGTAAGAAATAAAAACACTAAATAAATTCCAAAACAACCCTAACCGCAGGTTGGCGAAGAAAATAAATTCTCACCCCAATTCGTGGCTGTGGTTCATTTGAGGCTCATTTGAGGCTCATTTCAGCTTTTCGCACACGTCGCACCTTTTGTACGGGGCTGCTCGCGCGTGTCGTGACGTGACGCGTGTCAAAAGGACCAACGGACTCTTCGCGAGGTGGGTACGCCACAGACACCGGACTGCGACGGCTGTGTTGATGTTCTAACTTCGATGATTGTGGCGCAGGCGACGCGCAGAGGAGGGACACGGCGAAAACGGCGCGTGAAAGTTGGTGCGTTTGCTTTGCTTTCGCGAGTCGAATTCAAACGAGCGCAGACTCACAGGCATTTATACACTCCCAAATACCGCTTCGATGAGCTGAGCGCAGAGGACCGAGCAGACGTGGACACGGGACGCGAGCACGAAGCTCTGACGGGTGACGTGGCGCGTGTGCGAGCGTTTGTGTTTTTTGAGAGCGACAAGAGGCTCACGAGTCATTCTGTGCGTGTAGGCGAGACTCGAGAGATCTCGTAAAAGCCGACAGAGCGATTAGACAAAAGCACACGGCATGAGTACGAATCACCGACCGTTGGCGTGGTGCGTGTGTGAGCACTTTCGCGTCTTTTGCGATGCACAGGATGATACGTTGTTGTTTGAGTGCTGGCACAGTAGTGAGTGGACCAGGACACGAGGGACAAGTGTTCGAGAGTCAGCGGTGCGAAAGAAAGGAGAGCGGAGCACTGGTGTTTGCGCAAGCTGTGCTGAGACGTTTGTGTGGGTGTCTAACAATTCACACCCCACTCTGTGCGCGCAGACAAAGCTCAAAGATCAACGTGAAGAGTAGAGAGCACAAGAGTCGACCGAGAGATCCAGGAGCACCTGTGGTGCGCGTACCGGACTTTGGATGGCGTTTCTAAAGAGGAGTCAAGCTCACATGCTCTTGTGAGCGTGCAGACAAGCGATCGAGCGCTTGCAAGCGATCGCACAAGTCGAGAGAGGAGGAGATCAAGCGTCGAGCCGGTGCGAATGCGCGTAATCACTGATTGCGCAAGCAGCGGTACTTGAGTTAGCGACTTACTCGAAATCGTGGTGCAGTGTGGTGGTATTGGCAGCGCTATCGCATTAAGAAGACACACAACCAGTGCTCGAGAACACGAGCCTCACGCGAGGAAGACAGTCGGTTGGTACGAATAGCAGGAGCTTAATGCCAGAACGAGCGCTTAAACGTGGCGAGTTGCTCATGATCGTGTGTGTTACTGGTGTTATTATGCAAGGCATGGAGGTCGACGGAACCCCATCAACCCACTCGCCGAGAGCCACTGAGTCTCCGCGGGTGAGCTCACCGACACCGATCGAGTTGCGGCGGGCCGCGGCAGCTGGCGGCAGATCAGTATCGTCTTCGGGGATGCGGGTGACCCGAGCGGCTGCTTCAGCTTTCTTTGAAGCAGTGAGAAGGCAGCGTGCAGAAGGCCAGTAGACAACCACGCAAAAGGAGCAAACGGTGGCGAGCGAGCCGAAGCGCACGTGGGTGAACAAGTCTCGATCCGCGACGAGCGACACGAAGCGCGCGCTGTCATTTCAAGCGACTTTTCCCCTGATGAAAGCGGCAGCAGCGAGGTTTCGGACGCGTCCATGTCCGGCACACGTATTGTCCAGGTCGTGGACTCGAAATTCCATGTCACGCCTCCCAAAGAGAAGCACGCGAGCTGGGACGAGTGGAACGACTACCTGGACGAGTACTTGAGGGACACGAAGCAGGTGATTGGGGTTCTAGAGAGCGTCAGCTGCACTCTCCGCAACACTCGGCTTCGGCGAACGAAGGAAGCACAGCGAGGTGAATCCGCGCCTACCGTCCCGGAAGAGTGGGAGACGTTTCAACGGACGTTGATTTGTACCCACGGAGGGAAGACGAAGAGCCACTGTCGTGAGAAACGACCGCGGCGGTACATGCGCGGCACGGGAAGCCCTTTCCGCTTCATGGTTCAACTCACAGTCAACGCGGGAAGGTGGACGCTGCACGTGCGGAACCGGTCGTTCTATCACAACCACGTCGTCGATGACGAGCCGTTCGGTACACATCACACGTCTCGTGGCGTGAAGGACGCGGAGACGAGTGCGCGTGTCGACGCGATGCTTTCAGCCGGCGTCAAGAGCGGAAGTGTGTACGACTTTCTGCTCAAGCAGGGCGAGAACGTCATCCGTCAAGACGTCAACAATATCGTGTTGGCTCATCGAACGAGCGTTTCGAGGCGGGACGACGACGATGTGCCTTCAAATGTGCTCGCAAAGCTCGTTGGCGGGAACGAAGGGTGCGTTGTAACAGTGGACGAGACCAGTGCAGGCGAAACAGGCGTGATCTCCATCACAATGAAGCGCATGCGCGAGCTCTACGCGCGGTTCTCAGAGCTCGTGCTTGTGGATTGTACCCACAAAACCAATCGATGAGTGTACATGAGTGTTGTCTTGTTGAAGTTGTAGTTTGGGTGTCTGTGTTGCGTCCATGTCTGACGATGTCTTGTCCATGTTTTGTTTATGTATCCGTGTGTTCTGTCTACTAACTCAGCTACAACTACCTGTTATGTACTTTGATGATCACGGACGAGTTTAGTGAAGGCCAGGTCGTACAGCAGGCGCTGTTCGAGACGAACGGCGACTAGCATATGAATCGAGCACTCGAGCACTTCAAGCGGGCGCATCCAGATCGGTACCGCTTCCTGCGGGTGGTCGTGGTGGACAAAGACATGAACGACATCCGAGTCGTTCAACGCCACTTTGCGGAGGCTCGCATGCTGTTCTGCACGTTCCATGTCCTGAAGTATCTCAAACTGGCGTCGAGAAAGCCAGAACACGGCAGGATCCCACACGACGACCACGCCGCGATTGATCAGCTCGTGCACAATCTCGTGTACGCAGTGAACGACGCTGAGTACGAGCAAAACCGAGCGTCGCTGAAGCAGCTGTGCAGCCGCCTCGGTTTTGATTCCTTCTTCAGCTACATGGAGCGGAACTGGAATACCTGCCAGGACATGAGGGTTATGCCTCAGCGGGCAGAACTGCCACACTTTCGCAATCACACAAACAACCGGCTGGAGAGTTACTTTGGGAAGCTCAAGGGTGCAGTCCGTGGCTCATCAAGTATGGCGCCGTGCGTTGAGGTGATTCTGGCGAGTGCGCGCCGCAATGAGAACGAATATCGGTTCCGCAAGTCGAGGGTCGGCTCGTTTAAGAACGCGTTCTACGACGAAGAAATGAGCAACGTCCTGCGTTTTACAATGCACTTCGTTGCAGAGCAGGTGGAGCCTGAGAACGCTGCGGCAGTGGCGAAGTTCGAGCAGTACCAGTTCGACGAGGACCTCGCGGAACAGACCATGACAGTACAAGGTCGGCACAGCGAGCACCGCGTAAGTGTTCTGGACTGGATGTGCGAGTGCGCGTTTTCGTCGTCGACGAAGCTGCCGTGCCGGCATGCTATCGCATACCGCAAGGCTAAGCGCGTCGGAGGATCGGTGATACCACTCAAGAGCATCGACGTGAGGTATGCGCACTGAATCAAGTACTGTCCATGTTTCCTGTGTTTTGTCCATGTCTGAGGGTGTCATGCACTGTAGATGGGTTGGCGTGCCAGACAAGTTGCCGCCAGTTCGCCTTGTCGTCACGAACGGACCTGCTGTAGCGGCTCGCGGTGACCCGCCTCTGCACACGACAGCGGATCGGTTTCGTGAAGCAATTCGCGTGGCGCGCATGATCGCGTCCGAGCTCGCGGACATTGGCGAGACGGATGAGTTTCAAGGAGCAGATCACTTTCATTGTCAGCTAGTGGCGCAACGTCCGCCAGAGCAAACGACGAGAGACTGGGCCTGACCTCATCCCCGAGCCTGAACTCGGTGACGCTCTCGAAGTGCCATCGCAAGTACACAGTCTGTAATTGGAGGAGATTGGCGACGTGCTCATCACGCACACAAACGGCGGCGGCATTCCAGTCCCGCAAGAGGTGATCTCGGCTTCCTCGCAGCCAGCACTAGATGGACGCGACGGCGAAGACCGTGAGCAAGATTCAGGCGGTGTCGGTGGCGAGAAAGACGAGCGCGAGCCTGACAGAGTGGGGTCGGCGGCTACAAGTCCACTTGACGATCGCGAGCACATGAATGCGGTGAGCCCTGGACAACACATGGATGGTCGAGGTTCTGTCCATGTCGCGACTCCATTAACTCAGTCGGCGAAACCACGCCGCAAGGGCCGTGCCGCCGGAGGACAGCTCAAGCAAGAACACGCTGATGGAGCTGTATCAGACGACTTCCAGATAAGCCGGTTCATCGTTCGTCTGAACCCGAAGGGTAAGAAGACTGGTCGGCCACTGCTCGACCGCAAGAAGACTGAAGCGGACGAGAAGCAGCAACGCGAAGTCTTCAACGTCGCTGAAGTGGAAAGGTGACCACGCCAGGAAGAAGCCCAAGTACCGGCGGATGAAGGACCCGGTCCTGAACGCTGAGGCGTACTATCTCCTGCTCAATCGCCTTGTGCGAGCGTGCCTTGACGTGCTGCCGCTCGGGAACAAGCTCAAGAACACGATCTTTGTCTTAAGTCAGTCGGACCCGGCTAATCACATGGCGACCAGCGCGAAGTTGAAGTTGTCGACATCAGCGGTGTTAGGCAGTTCTCAAGGGAGCAAGTCGAGACCATGCTGCAGGTGGCGAACCTGCGGGCCCAGTGCAAAGACGGCGTCGCATTCAAGAAGTGGCTCGTGGGTGACGTTGCCAGCGCGGTCTCAGCACAGCAACAGGGTGCCGTTCGAGAAGTTGCGGTCCAGGTATCGAGCATGTATCCGTCCATGTTGATACCTGGACTCAAGCGACATTTGGCCGTCGCGGACTTGTACCCCTTCCAGCCGCCACAGTGGTTCAGCGACGCCGTCATACTTGCTGCATGCGAGCGTATCAAGCAGCGACACCCGCACACGCGGTCTACCGGCGTCATTCAAGCTCGACCGGCGTGGTCACGCGGGCCGAAGAACCAGGTCGTGTCAGACGAGGTTGTGGTCGCAATCGAAGCGTCACCGAGCGACAGAGTGGTGTTGTTGCCTGTCAACTTCGGCGCGCAACACTGGTGCGGCATCGTCGTCGACAAAGCAGGCAGCATGGTCAGCTACTACGATTCGCTGAACAGCAAAGTGTACCCTCAGGTACTCGACGACCTCGCGTGGAGCCATCATCCGGAAATGCTTCCCCGCCTACGAGATTCAAGTGCTCAACTCGCCCATCCAGTTCGATGGCTTCGGGCGAGGCTTCTTTGTGTGCATGTACTTCTGGTGGATCGCAGACAAGGCGACAGCTACAGGGATGACTGCTTACAGCGACGCGGCGCGGCGCTTTGAGCTTCTGCGCTTTGTGCATACTGGATAGAAGTCGAAGCACTCTATCTCTCTATCATACATGTATGCTTTGGTTAATTTGCTTGGTGCTACTGCTTGCGACAGGATGCGTGTACTTGTGAAACTTGTCGACGATGCGCATCCAGCATGTCAACACTACCAGTCAGTAATTTGCGCGTCAGCAGATACATCAGCCACGGCATCAAATCGACACACTTCTCACAAGACAAATGTAGCGGTCGCCTGTCTTTCTGTGGTAGTTGCAGTAGACGCGACAACGAGCGGACACGCAGCCTGCTCCTTACATCACCTTAGTGTTGTTTCCTCATGCGAGATCAAACTGAAGCAGTCACGCTTACCTCAATCGACTTTGAACAATCTGACAGCCTGTACGAGTTCTATGCATGGTGAACAACAGGGACGCACGTACAAGGATGTGACGATCGCGCGCAGTTTGGTGTAGAGTAAGCAGAACGTCGTTGGTGTTCAACTCGGCGCATCGTCATCAGTCATGCAGTGCTGTGAGTGGTTGCGCTCAGACATCTTATTGCATGTACACTCCCTTGGATGGGTACAGCGACACGCAATGAGATGCTAGGCGACACCCCACGCAACCAGACACTCGTAGTGTAGGAAAGACTCTCTCGGCGCACTCACACGCAACCCGTTCATGCGCGTTGGCAAAGATCCAGGTAGGTGCAACCCACTTTGACGTGCTGCCATCAGAAAATGCACTGCACAAGTTTTTTTGTATGGATTGCCCAAGTGTTTCCTGGACAAAACTTGAACTCTCCGTATTTTACCGACTCAAGAGTAGAAAAGAAGTTTACATGTTGAATGTTCTGCGACCTTTCGATATCTTCGATGTATCTTCCGACGATTTCGAGAGGGAAAAGTGGCGGTTTGAAAACATGGATGTAACATGGAAATAACACGGACAAATCATAGAGCAAAATGCCGTTACATTTTTAAAACATGAATCGTAGCAGCCGCCAATTAATATTCTCTGAATTTTTCTACTTATTCCGAGATCTGACTTGGTCTACAGGCATTAGAGGGAGTCAAATTCACTTTATTTGATGCTATAATCGCTCGATTTCGTATTCGATTTTTTGTCAGTCCGTTTGATTATTTCTCCAGAAAATCAAACACATTGAGAGGCGTTTGATGTCAAATAATCAAATAAGAAAAAGATGATTTTCAATCCTCTCCGCTTGGCCAAAAAGAGGAGATGTCGGCGAGAGATCGCCACACGGCCCACTCGACAGCTTCCAACCTGTGAGTGCTGGCGTGAGTGCACAAAACAAAGGCGCTCTGAAGCCACCATGGTGGCGATGCGGAGACGTTGTTGCGGCTATGCTACAGTGCTTCTCCTTCAACTCTACGTCGCCTGTGTTTTTGTGTGGCTGAACACAAATCTATCAGCTCCAGAAAATCATATGAAACCGCGAATTGACCGCTTTCATTTTTTTGGCGTGAAGCCATTTGATTTTTGGTGATTTCTAATTTGATAAAAATAACAAATAAAGTGAATTTGTCTCCCCCTAATTATTCTCATTACTCAACCTCCATTTTGACAGTTCGTCAACTTATTATGATAGGTTATTAATTATGCCATCGGTACTCCCAGCACTCAACTGCTTTTTACTGTAACGAGTGTCATTTTGCACGCTTAAATCCGAACAACTCTCCAGATATGAAAGGCTCAACGAGCAGTTTCAATCACATTTGATGTGCCATTATTCACACAACGTATATCATAAACTCAACGATTTGTACAAACAAACAATAGCAACTGTGAATCACAACGAGGCAACCGCGAGGCAGCATTTGATCTCGCACACACGCGTTCTGTAATATGTAGACAGACATAAAGTATCGCGAGATACTGAGTATGCTCTCGTAGTGTATTACGAAGATCTCTCGCGCATACGCTTATCATGCAGGCAACAAATACTGTATGACCAGTTATTCTCTCGTTAGCTACGGCAATTGCTTTATGGAGCGCGCTGTGCTGCTGCTCCATCACGTATTTGACGTCGTACGCGTAGAAGAATGTGGACACATGAGCTACGGGCTGCGGTTCGTGTTGACTACAAGTACTTTGTTCTTTGTGTCCTTCAGTGCCAGAACTTTTGCTCACTCAGAGTGAGCAAAAGGCGTGCAGTAAAAACTTGGTATGATTTTTCATTAGTTTAGTACATAATAAATTGGAAGGGGTTGGCTATTGAGACTAATGCCGGTAGTGTTTTCTGAGAGACCGCGCCGAAGTGTCTACGCTCAAAGTAGATGGTGGTGACCGCCGAATTGTCGTAGCTCGCAATGTAGCTTTGCGCTATGTACCTCACTTGCAAGAACACGTCAAACCAACAAACACCCACGCGCTCAGGCCGCACCATGGTTAATAGCTGAACAGGGCTAACGCCTACGCCGAACTGGCGCGCGCCTGGCGCATGACAGGGGACATACATGCGGAGGACCTCCACTTCCCTGGTGCCGAGGACCCACATTGTTTCCTCAAGTACCTGCGTGGCACGTGCCACTTTATCTTTACCTCAATGTACATCCTGACTGACATTGAGTAGGAATCTAATAGATCGTTTGCTGTTCTCACGCGCTCTCAGTCTCAGTTCTGCCTCTGACCTCAGCTTGTCTGACGAGTTTGAGCGTTGTGGCGTGTGTGTGTATTTAGATTAGAGATGTCCTGGACGAGGTCGCGGCTCGATCCACAGCGTGCGAGGTTCGTCTGCTCATTGACAACAAGAA
Source organism: Globisporangium megalacanthum (assembly GCA_023334115.1). NCBI lineage: Eukaryota > Oomycota > Peronosporomycetes > Pythiales > Pythiaceae > Globisporangium > Globisporangium megalacanthum. Next base: position 14,539 of record JAASGD010000352.1, read on the forward strand.
GAAAGAGATGAACTGTGAGCACTCCGTGATGGCGAGCCTCGACGAATGGATCACTGTTAACCATGGCCGAAATCATGAGAAGGTTCTCCTTGTGGATGGTCACTACGTCATTCAAGGTGGGATGTCTATATTTGAGGTGGTATACTTTTCATATTTGCAATATTCTTTTGGACTCTCCTCCTAAATTGGACACTCACTGTAAACGAGAGAGCGCCAACTTGAGGCGAAACAGCACGGACTGCAGGCGAGGTAACAGGGAGACTATTGCCGTGGACGCAATTGGTGTATCCCTGCACGAGAAGTACTTTACCTATATGGTTGTACAGGAGAGGGCGAACGGCGTTATCCTGAAGGACGACGGCATGCTCGAGACTGTGTGTCTCGGTATGGGCTGGCCGTGGACCGATGAGAACAAGTCGCTGTTTCGCTTCGGCATCAACTCATGCGGGTTCCAGTGGGCTGCTTTCAAGAAGCGCTATCCCGGACTGTGAGATAGATGTAAATGCGTGAATACAGGAACTGAACTCTGGAATTTTTCCAGAGCTTTACCGGAATCTGAGACGGTCTAGCGATCCCGAAATTATTTTCCGACATTTGACCATACAGCGAACCGTCGTGCGATCACACTTAAATTAATGCTCATTTTCGGCGTTATTTCTCGATTTTCACCAAAGCCAAAATAATGTTGTGTTGCTCGTAGAGGTCAGGATGGATACATGTCTGTTCTCGGAACACATCGCCACAAAATGATTTTTGACAAGCAACATTCATGCCACATTTCTATATTCTCCAAATAGTGGTCATAAATGGTACGTTTTTTCGGAGAGTGTTGCTCATTCGGGAACAGAAGACGATTTTCACTCTTGTAGAGAAATGTCTGTCCTCGGCAGACATCCCGTACTTGTATTAGAGGCTGATATCATCTACCACACCGAATCGTATACATATAATGATTGCCGATTGGTTATAAAGCGAACTCCAAGACCACTCTAATCAGTCTCGAAACGCTTCAGACAGAAGCGTCCACATGCTTCATGCGCGCCTATGGAGCCAGCTCCTCCATGCACGACTACACGACGCGGACTTCCTTCGGCGCATTGCCGACATGTGCATGACCTAGAAGGATGAACTTGACCTCATCGTGGTCGGCATGTATGTGGACGGCCTACTGGTGATGGCGACCGGCGCTAAGGCCACCAAGCGTTTCTAACGAGCCTCACAAGTCTGTCAATCAAGGACATCGGGCTTGTGAGCAGGTTTGTCGGCGTGACAGTGGTTCTGGGAGCCGAGCTCGGTTAATCACTCGACCAAGGAGACGTAATTGGCGACCTGCTCTGCGGCCACGGGCTCGTGGACGCAAACCCACGCGTACGACAATCTCCGGCGCCTGTTACGACATGCAGCAAGCAGACGGCGCACTACTCGAAGCCACGTGTTTGAACAAGAAGCCGACAATCAAAGCGTTCCAGTCGCTGGTCGGGGGTCTCTTGTGTGTAGCGCGATGCACGCGGGCCGACATCGCGTGTACGGCGCGCAGGGCGACGCTCCAGACGCACCAACCGCGGCTCCATGTCTCCACGACGGGAAGATGGCGAAGCGGATTGTGTGCTACCTACGGAGTATGCCAGACCTTAAGCTGTGCATGGTAGCGACGGGCTACCCAAGTACGCTCACGACACCACGCCTGGAGTCGTACAGCGGCTCAGATTTTGCGGCGGACAAGGACGACCGCATGTCGCGTAGTGGTCAGGTCGTGTTGCTGAACGGTATAGCTGCGAGTTGGTTCGCGAAGAAGCAGGGTGGTGCCTCGTTTATGACCAAGGAGGCCGAGTTCCGCGCTGCCTCACGGAAGGCGCGCGAGCGTCTCGGCATCCGCGATATGATCAGCGAGATGCGCATGCATGACTACAATTAAGCCGCGGTTCGTCAGATCGAGGGCGAGGCGTTGTCGCTAAGAGCCAAACACATGGGTGTCTCACTCACGTTCCTGTGCGACTTAGAGAGCCAGGGCTTCGTGTGCGCGCAGTACATCCGCTCTGAACTCATGCTCGCGGACCTGATGACAAAGGTCCTCGACCCGGCCAAGATGGGCAACGTGCAGGCCCTCATGGCGGTGGGTTTAAAGAGTAAAGGCCCGCAAGCACACACGAGGAGGAGTGTAGGAAACCGACCTCGTGATTGGTCGGTGCGGCTGAAAAGCAGCTCGCATGACGAACAGCCGGCTAGGTGTTTAGCGCTTGACCTTGAGTGGCATGCATAGCTAATATTTGATAGGCACCGACTCGCGACCAGTGAATTGGTTGGTGTGAGAGAGCTGATATTTTCCCACCGTTATTCCGAGATCTGATTTGGTCTACCTTCTCTGAAAATATATTTTTGCTTTTTGACCGTTCGGGTGACCTTCATGCGACCTTTTCTAGATATGTCGAAAAAAAATATTGTAAAATCATAAACTCAAAATAAGTTCAGGTCTAACCAAGAGGTCTACATCTGTCATCGGAATACATCTCTTGGAATTAATTTTGTACAGGGAACATTCATGCCACATTCATAAATTCACATAATAATCGGTCATAAACGGTACGTTTTTGGCGAGAGTGTTGCTCGTTCTGGGGTGGAGGACAATTCCTTCCCTTGTATAGAAATGTTTGTCCTCGGCAGACACCCCGTAATATTCAGATTACACTTCCGACTACCTTCTATTTGCCCTTGCATCTGAAGATGCTGTGGTCTACTGTCACCGAAATAGGACAAAAATGGAAAGCCACTTTGCATCACTGTCTCTGAGCAAGCAATTCTGATGGTGTTGGGCAGTACATTTACATTATCACTTTCCTGGTACAACCCACATCTGAAGGGTTAAATTCCAGAGTTTCACGGGGCAAGGCACGGCACTATATAAATGGTTTCTAAGACACATTGTTTATAAATGTGCAACATATACATTTGCACAGAGTTGGATGCAGTCCGAGCTTGACACTAGTAATTACTTTTCATTTCACCCGCCAAGAAAAGAATACGGAGCGACACGACAGAATTCGTTTAGTCGGCTCATCTCAAAAACAGCAACTGTGTTATTTTCGACACCAATAAATTTCCAGAGGCGACCTCTACAAATGAGTGAACGATGTTCTAAGAATCGTAATCTTACATCCACATTCAAATTTTCGTTCCGCATTCGAATTTTCGTTTCCGCACACATCCGCAATATCCGTAATTACAATTTTTATTATGTAGGATAAAACCATCTCACATAGATGAGGTACGGTTTCCAGAAATCGAATTTTTCAGAATTGTTGGGTCTCAGCTGGTGTCACATTGTACTTTAAATTAATATACAGTAAATGTTACGGAAACGACATCTCTAACGCGTGCTTGTTTTGCTTTGTGAGGCACTGCACTGCAATTTTTCTTGGTGGTCGCAATCCAACTCATACTAATTATTGCACCTTTTCTGCCAATGAGAGCGCTGGGGATCGAGCACATTGCGATCAGTCCCGCCAAACGAGACAATGCTTTCCAAGTTGTAGGCGATGCTCCAGAGCATGTCTAATACCGAATTATGAGCACGGCATACCGGGTGAGGAGCATTGCTTTTCTGCAAGAGCACGGTGTTTCGGTAACTGATCTGCTCCTCTGAGGCGTGCGGTATTGACTTTGTAAAAATCAACCTCAGCTCAAACTAAATCTCATACATTTTGAGTGCAACTTGTGATAACGTAAAAATAGCGCTAAACGTAGCAATACAAGCGAGGGAGTCGTAATGGCTCCGCCAAACAGCACTTTTCGCGACCGGCGTGCGTGCTGATACAGCCTGCTCTCTCGTGTGTATCTCTGTGAGAGTCGCTCTAGCTCACGTTTTTCTTACGCCGCCCCTCCCTCCTGTCATGCGAGCTTCATTTATTCCGTCCTTGGACTATACAAATTTGGCATTTGGTGTCCGTCGTTCGAAGGCTCGATGCGGATCAAGAAGCGCGACGTACCTCAAATGAAGTCACCGATTGTCAGTCTCAGCTGAGTTACTGTGCACAGCGAGTTGCGTCAAAGCGCTTGTTGGTCACGATGAAGAGATCTTCGACTCAAATAACCCCGACAGCCTCAAGGCGCAAAGTAACATAGCTCAGCGGCGTAGCGTCGCCGAGAGCAGAGCAGAGCGCAGAGCGCGGTCGACATAGTCTTCACAGAAGACGCGTACAGTAGAGTCCTTTTTTTCGGCATTGCCGCTTGCACTCGCCTCCAAAGGTGACGACACGTTTACCCCAGGCAGCAAGAACAATGCGATGGGGATACGCGCTTCCGCTTCGCCGTCTCTATAACGTGCGAGGACGACGCGCTTCAAGGACGTGCACGCCCTGCGGTCGTAGCAAACGCAAGAAACTGTATCGGCAGACAGATGCGGGCAGCGAGCACCTCAAGAATCGTTAACGACTGTCTACTGCATTTGCTCGTATGGGTTGCCAGCTACCCACGTCTTGTGTTCTTCGGTCAGAATCGTGTGCGCGGCGTGGCTTCGTTCTCCCCAGGTCGTCCTTGGTTGTCGAATCGCTGAGCGGCTGATGCGATGCGAACGAGGGTGCGGTGGTGGCCTATACACCCCCGCTATCGACGGTCATATGATATAGCGACACGGGCGAGTCAACTGCCGTACCCGGGCGCCGGTGTGTACCACCAGCCCAACTCTTTTCTCTCGCGAGTCCGTTTCGGGGAGGTGGTCGGGTCACCCAGCCAGAGATCTTTGTTGTCGAGCTGGTCGCCAGCCTGGGTAGTCAATGAAAGATTCCCGGGAGTCAACCGCCACGATTGGTGATCGGTGACTGGACGACAGTGAGGCCCAGCACACACGGGACGGGGCAACAAACCGCTGACGCCTACTGCGTGAAGTCCACGTCAGGAAGAGACCGACCAACGCGGTCAGCCGGATGCCACACATCTGGACACGAGTGATCCCCCAGTGGAGTCAAGATTGTCTAGTGGTGTCAAGCATGTCACAAGATGTGCACCCAGTTGCTATCCGCTCAAGTCGACTCCCAAGAGGTGCGGAAGCCACACAGACGACTTTACAATACAGCCCTACTGTAAATGACGCGAGTGGCAGTCACTGATTGCGGCGATTACTCTAGGAGTGATTACGTTAGTATTGATTACCATTTTCGGAAGGAGGAAGAACACAAACCTTTAGTAGACTGGCCACGGTATCCATTTTTGGGCCAGACCACTAGTGTGGTAATGGTCGTACTTAACTGGGAAGTTCGGGTACTTCCACCAAAAGGAGTCCAGCTACCAGGTAATTCAGTAGCGATTTTCCTCTCAACAACTCAAGCCTCTCCAACTCTTTCTCCAGGCGGGAGAAAGGAGTCCAGCCCTGTACAGTACGTTGGTTTGTGTGCCAAGCGTATTATTGCCTGAGTAGGGCGTGGCTAAGTGTGAAAGAGGAAGTTCGTTACCGAGCCTGGCTGGCTAGGTAAGGAGAAGTCCGATCCCGGCCCTTGCTGTTGAGTTCAAAGAGCGGGAGTGAAAGGAGGCCAAGAGCAAGGTGTGAAGTCACTTCCTGGGTATACGAGGCGCATGTACCCTTTCACATTGAGAGATTGAATAGAGAGACCGGGTGCGAAGACGCGAGGCATACTTCAACCCGAGTTTGAATGAACAAGTGAACGTCTTCTCGAATTGCTTGACCGAGTGCTAAGTCCGAGTTGGAATGTGCTCCCATACAGATCTCTTGGCTTCGAAAGGAGTACGTAAAGGTTACACAACTGTGAAGGACTGACCTTGTGAAAGCGAGAAGGGCCTGCACGTACACGTGGACAGTCAGACTTCTAGAGTGTGAGTCTGACTGCTATGTGTGAATGCATGTCTGGAGTACTGTGTACCAACTCAACCCCATTTAGCGCGATCCCTTCGCTTCCAGGGGACCGTTGTCGATTGAACAACATCTCTTCATCACACTTATATTCCAGATGTAGAGTTCGTTGTTGGTCTCGCTTGCTCTGATGAGTTTCCTGTACACTGTTATACGAAGCTTTTAACGTCAACCACGATACACCACGACTTTTTGGCATCAATCTATCGCTTACTGTATGCACATTGTGCGGAACGCTGAGTTCTCTGGGTTCTATCCACAGTAGTTCCTGGCATCCGACTGGAGGCCTGATTAGATCCCATCTGTTATGCATTACATTTCATCATAGTTTCGCCATTCTATCAGCACAACGAAACCTTTTATAGCTAACGAAATCTTTAATATTTTTAGTTTTTCGTGATTCTCTTAGCCCCCCTATTACCATGAAATTCGAACTCGTGGCATCTTGTATGATTCTAGATACTCGTAAGCTGAATGTTTGTATAGTTCCCATAAAACAGCCGGCATCAGATTGGGAAATGATCTGAAAACTCGTCTTTCCATGTTGTAGATTTTTAGGGAAAAAAGAGTATCAACACGATAGATGCATTCATCCAGACACCAGAAGCTGTCTACTACAGGATATGAAACTGATTTTGATCAGCGATCGGCTCAAACTGACTTTTTCTACCACCCACATCACATGAAACGCAACCACAAAGCTCGAAAAATTGGGATTCGGGACGCTCAACAGTGTACACAAATCAACTTCTCAGAGGAAGTCAGGAGGGACTTGAGCACTCCACTCCCGCGAGTCGGTCAGCTTGCACACAATCGAACACGACAGACCTCGCACAAGACGAATCAGCCAAAAGCACACAGAGCGCAGCACGCAGCACCAGGCGGCACACACGTAGCAGTACGGACACACACGCCGCGCTCCACGCTGCACTCATTAGCTCACTCACAGAAGACTGCACTCCACGCCGCGCTCCTAGATAGCACATTCGAGAGACAGAGATGATGAACGAGTGAGACCACTGGTGAACGCAATACATGTATTCGCCACGCTACTCAAAGCTGGAGCCAGCTCGCTACTCGCGTGTCTTCCGTGTCGCTCGTGCTCGAGTCGATGTGTCACCTGCGGCTGCTTGGGTGCCCGACACGTCGCATCGTGATAGAATTCGCGAGATCTGCCGGCAGCGATCGCCCACAATGAAGGTCTTCATGTCAAATCTCGAAGCAGGAGCGTGCGGGCTCGCTCAGCGCTCGAGGTTTCACGCACAACCACAACTTGGCTGAGTCTGCTGAGCAAGTCTCGCAAAAGTAGGAAGTCGAGTTCGCACTCTCGCCCGCCATCTTTCTGACGAGCGAGCACACTTTGCACGTCCTCTGCCGTCTTTTACGGCTTCGACCATCGCCTCTCCAGTCGTCGGTCAGCGTGGCAATATGCTCCGGAGTACTACGGCGGCGGGGCTTTGGCGCTGAAGTGCCGGTCCGGGTGAGCGACTCCACAACTTCAAAGTCTCGCGTTGTCAGGTTGAGCATCTACTCCTGCAGCGCGGTCATGAAGTCCGCCTGCTTCATCTGTTTGGCTCACTCGTCCTTCCGGCACTGGTTGAACGTAATGAAGCTGTTGACGACGGCGAGGTCGACCAGACCAAAGAACAAAGACTTGTAGTACTTCCTGAAGCAATTCTGCAACTGTAAAGAGTACTGCTGCAACCGGGTTGATCGTGCCGGTCGACGCCGCCCATCAGCTCGTGATAGTCGCGGACATGACTCGGGCAGGGGACGGCGTCGACCATGGCACCTATCCGCCGGTTCACGGTCGACGGACGAGCAGAAGCGCCGGTGCTGAGGAAATGTACCGGACGGGAACCCATCCAGCTCAACACGCACATCGTCAGCGCGTCCACCGAGCGCGCCAGCCTGAACACGCCTCAAGCCACTGCCTTCGGTCGTGTCTTGCGGGTGTCAATCACCGCCTTGCAATAGCCCACCGGGTTGGTGCGAATCGTGCCGATCGCTTAGAGTCGCATCTCGAGCAGCTGGAGAACAGCGCGACCGAGGTGTAATACCGGTCCACCACGATCACACGCCACGCCGCTGGACACGTTGCAAGAACGTGGCGCATGTTCAGGACAACCGCCGCCGGTCCAGTCTTCTTGTCCACGGGTGGAGGCTCGTCCGCGTGCTGCTTTGCTTCCAAAAAGAGCTCAAATCTACAAGAAACCACAGTGGCGAGACACATCTTGTAGATGTATCTTGTAGACACACCGAGCAGCGTACCGGTAGCAGTATGAAGTCTCCGCGTCGCAGGTCATGAACATCTTGGTGCCCCATCTGTGTGGCTTGTTGGGCATGTACATCCTTGTCGGGTTCATCCTCGAGCTGGATGGGAGAACACCTTCACCGAAGCTGAATCTTGACGTCATAGTCCACGCCCTCAGGAACGTCCTCTGCAAAACCTGGATGACCTTGCGGACTTTCCAAGCTTTGTCGCGGTTGCCCTCCCGTGCCTCGTTGTCGCATAAGTGTAACGAGCGAAGGATCTCGTTGAATCTGTTCCTGGCCATAAACTTGCCAAAGACACCCGCCGGCAGGCCCCCGACAGACTGTAGAGACCAGTGATGATAGAGCCCACGAACTTGCGGCGACAGCACGTTCGCCATCAGAAGCCCGACGACGACAAGTATCTCGTTCGGCTCGATGGTGGGGCTGCGGCGGAGTCTCGCCTTGAGCTCACGCAGGCGCTCGATGACTACGGAGGGGTCCAGCGCCTGCTGGCGTCTCTGCTTTTCCTGAACTTCGCAAGCACAAGCGTCGATCTGCTGCGCGCGATACCGGTTGGTGTCTGCGGCAATCTCGACCCAGAGTGCCTTCGGAAAGAAGATGAAGAAGCTGGCCAGTGGGGAAGTTGCCGCGCGACGAGTGTCCGTTGTCGGTCTGCCTCGTGTCTTCACAAGACCCGAGAACTCGGTTATGTTCGCGTCGAAGTTGGTCGTAGGCGGCGACCAGCTCAAGGGGGTTAGCGGATCTTGATTGAGCAGTCCCTCGGCCACTCGAACGCTCCCTCAAATTGCGGCCATGAAGCCTTCGGTCACCCGGTCCACGTCCTCATCTTCTTCCTCGTCGTCCAGTCTCTGAATCTTCACGATGTCTTCTTGTACGCCAACCTCTCCTTGTAGATCTTCAGGCGACTCGCGGTCCGAGTCGTAGTCCTCCATCTTCTCGCCCGCTTCTAGAAGATTCACGTCGTCGTCTTCCAGCATGGCCCTGATCCGGCTCTCATTCGCCAGCAAAGCAGGCACAGACGTCTCAGCGTCCGACGAGTCGCTATCGGCGTTGTCTCGGCGGCTGCGTTCTTCTCGCCGGTCCGCTCGCCGGCGCGCCCCTTCGCTCTCGTCCGAGGTTCCGAAAAGCTCGAGGAGCGAGCGCTGCACTTCAGGGTCCGACGGCACCGGAACGCCGTCGCTCGTTGCGCCGTGGTAGGAGTCACCGTCACTGGGTGAGCCAAGAGCTCCAACAGGAGCCGTAGCAGAGCCACTCGCCGCTCCAGCCTCGTCACTCTCCTCCATCCTCGTGTCGGCGCGGGGACTGGTAGCGGCATGACTCTCTGTTAGTGGAGTTGGCTCTCTCTACTTCGCCGCGGGGACATTCTTCTCATGCGTGTCTGGACTGTGTGAGGAAGACGGGTCGTGAGTATTGACGTACACGACGTCGTCGCTGTTGGAGCCGCCCGCTCGACTGGCTTGCGGTGTGCATGGTGCAGAACTATTCAACAGAAGCAAGCGAGGCGGCCGAGCGTGCTCGACGCTTGTGAGAAGCGGCGTGGCACTGGACGGCTCCGTCTCCGCCTCTTGCTCGCGTGGCGGTGCTGGTGGGCTTCGCGGGTCTTCTTGAATCGTTCCGATGCCGCTCGCACTCGCCTCGTACGCGGCAGAGCTCCCAGACGCTCCCGGGCTTGTCTCCTGCCTGTCCGACTCGTCGCTACGGTTGTTCTCGTCCATACGGTGTATGTACGCGACGACGGCGAATTCTCCGACGATAAAGTCGGAACCTTCGACGCCACGGGCGTTCCCGCCAGGAGCGATGTACAGCCACCTCGTCTCGAGACGCCCGCACATCTGATGGGCGAGCGCCTCACAACTCAACCTGCCTGGCGAAGACGAGCCCACGCCGCGCTGTGTCACGAACGTCACGAACCAACCGATTGAGCACCGAGCAATGTTGAGATATGATCTCATTGACGCGTTCGCGTACCTGAACTCGTTGCGCCTCCTGATCGCAGGATCGAGCGCTGCCACTAGGTTGTTAGGCGGCGGCGGCTGCGGCGGGCTTCCATCGTGTGTGTGGCGGCTGCTAGATTCGAAAGTGAGCACCTCAGAGCCACTCGCTTGCGTACTCAAGCCCGTTACTTTTTTGTGCGTCTCTTACCTCGTTTCTGTTGCTGTGACACGGTTAGAAAATATCCACCTCACTTGTGATCTGATCCCACAGCTCGAGAGTCCCTTTTTCACAAAAAATGTCTTGGTTTCAGTATTTGCCAATTTCGTGTGATACAAAACATTAGAGGAGGTCCTCATATCCTGAATGATTCAGGATATGATTTTATATATCTTGAATCATACTACCTCTGTCACTGAAAAGTTGGCACGTACCACTCTGCTCTTTTCTCACAACTTGGTTGTCCGATTTGGTGAATACAAAAACTAAGTCTAAATGACATCA
>JAASGD010000353.1:0-25095 GCA_023334115.1 Globisporangium megalacanthum
CAGTTGTGTTACAAGAGAAGGACGTTTTGACTGCATTCAGCGTTTTGCACCAATGCTCTGGTAGGATAGACACCCATCATGTCTAAACAGCAACTCTGTCTGATAAGTTGTTGCACAGTCATGGACAAACTGTGATGGTTTTAATTTTTTGACCAGCAGTGTAACGCGGCTGACTGGGACAGTTGCGCCATGCTGCGCCTACCTCGGTATGTGCTGCTCCCTGTGCTCTGTCGCACCACCTTCTACTGAGGCGCTCACGCCTCGTTTCTTCTCTCTCTATTTTCCTCCCAGGCTGCGGTCGCCACTGGCGCTCGTGCTCCACGGTCCACGCCGCCGCTCGCCATTCTTCGCACACGTTGGCGCGAGTCCCTGGCGCAGCTTCTCTGTGTCGACACCGCCTGAACGAACGAAGGATGGCGAGAAAGCCGCCAGTCGCGTCAGCGAAGGGTGTCGCTTGCTTGCGCTCAACGCGCCAGAGAAGCGGCCGACAATGCTCGCGCTCTCCGTCTTGACCGTCATCACCATGTGCGTGCCGTTCGGCATCGGCCGCGTGATCGACACAGTGACAGCCGCAGACCCAGGCCTGAGCCTCCCATTCGTGGTCACAGGGCTCGGCTGCCTCTTTGTCGTCGGCTCGATCGCCAACGCAGTGCGCGTGGACATCACGAACATGATTGGCGAGCGCATCACGAACCGTCTGCGGCAGGACACGTACGCAGCGATTCTGAAGCAAGACCTCGGCTTCTTTGACGCGTCGCGCACTGGCGAGCTCGTGAACCGGCTGAGCGCTGACACGACGCTGATCGGCAAAGTGCTGAGCGACAACGTCTCGAACGGCTTGCGGAGCGTCGGCCAAGGCGTCGGGAGTGTCTCGATGCTCTTTGTCACGTGTCCGCACCTCGCACTCGTGATGCTTGCGATTGTCCCGCCGTTCGCACTCGGCGGTGTCTCGTACGGCCGGTTCATCAAGACGCTGACGACGTAAGTGCAGACGCAGCTGAGCGGAGCGACCGAGATTGCAGACGAGAAGCTCAGTAACATCCGCGTCGTGCGTTGGTTTGCAAAAGAAGCGTACGAAGTCGACGTGCACAAGCGCAAAGTCGACGACGTGCTTGCCCTCGCCCGCAAACGGTCGCTCGCGAGCGCGGCGTTCTTTGGCGGCGTCGATGTTGCAGTCAAAATGAGCATGCTCGGCGTACTCGGGTACGGCGGTCAGATGGTCGCAGACGGCGCGCTCACAGGCGGTGAACTCACGTCGTTCCTGCTCTACACGCTCTACGTCGGCTTCTCGTTCGCCGGCATGTCGTCGTTCTACTCGGACATGATGAAAGGCATTGGCGCGTCGACGCGCATCTTTAAGCTGCTCGAGCGACAGCCCCACATCCGGTCGCTCGATACGCCGAACCGCCTCCCAGCAGCGTTCACGAGCCGGATTCAGTTCGAGGACGTGCACTTTCGGTACCCGACGCGACCGGACGCAGCGATCTTTCGAGGCTTGAGCCTCGAAGTGAAGCCGAACTAGACGATTGCGCTCGTGGGTCGGAGTGGCTGCGGCAAGAGCTCCGTGACAGCGCTGCTCGCCCGCTTCTACGAGCTGGACGGAGGTGCGTAGTCTGTGGTATGTTAAGCAGGGCTTTTGGGTGTCGTGAGTGGGTGTAAAGGACTCACTGGTGGCACAAGCAACTGTACGCTACTTCTGTGAATCTCCAGTCGGATCAATCGGTCGGATCCTACTCGACGGCGTGGACATCTCGACGCTGAACCCGACCGAGCTGCGTGGGCTCATTGGTGCAGTGCCGCAGGAGCCGCCGCTCTTTGCGTGCTCGATCCGCGACAATATTGCGTACGGGTTCCTGGCTTGCGAGCGACGACGACGTCGTGCGGGCTGCCAAGATGGCGAACGTGCACGACTTTATCATGTCGTTCCCAGACGGCTACGACACGGTCGTGGGCGAGCGCGGGCAGTCGCTCTCAGGCGGCCAGAAGCAGCGCGTCGCGATCGCACGCGCGCTCGTCAACCAGCCCAAGATTTTGATCCTGGACGAAGCCACGAGCGCGCTTGACCCAGAGAGCGAGCGGCTCGTACAGGACGCTGTCGACCGCGCGAAAGCAGGCCGCACAGTCATCCTCGTTGCGCATCGGTTGTCGACGATAAAGAGCGCGGACCGCATTGCTGTCATCTCGGACGGCCGTGTCGTGGAGCAGGGCTCGTTCGCGCAGCTCGCAGCGCACCCAGACAGCGTCTTCTCACAGGTCGTGCTCCATGGCCAGAGCTGACTCACGTCTCGAGAGAGATGTGGCTGCAACCAACCAACGGACAAGGAGAAACACTTGATGCTGCAGTGTATATGCACTTTGGTCGTCGGTGGGTGGAATAGATGAGGTTTTGACGCGGTTGTGCCTTCATCGGGTCAGAGGAGAGCCCTCTTGCTGTGGTTAGTCTCTCATTCTCTGGGTCTCTTTCAGAGCGGACAAGCAGGTTGCGTCGTGCGTGACGCCACGACCGTGTTGTTGAGTTTTGTAGTCGTGACGAGACAGCAGTCGAGACGTGCACCTTCCCAGCTGACTCGCCCAAGTACTACGCCACGGTTGGGAGCGTCCGGCGGCCGAACGCCAAGTGCCAAGTGATATAAGTGCGCACAATCGGAGACGCTAAAGGACCGGCGCAAGACAACCCGATCTACGACACGCTCCAGACAGCAGCGTCTGTGATTGGTCGCTGCATTGGCGACATCTCGCAGACGTGGCCAATGATCCTCGCGATCGGTGGTGCCCTCGCTTCTGCGCTCGGTGTGGTGTTTCTGCTGTAGATGAAGTACTGCGCCGGATGCTTTGTGTGGCTCACGCTGTGGGCGTTTGTGCTCCTGTTGCTGCTCTTTGCGCTCCTCGTGAGCACGAACGCTGGGATCATCACAAGCGACGCCGGCGTCGTCACTACGTCGCAGCACGGGCTCACGATCCCCTGGAACTTGTGTGCAAGTGCGGACAAGAAGCGCGTGTACACAGCAGCCGCGTACGTTGTCTACCCACTCGCTGGCATCGCGTTCCTGCTCGTGTGCTTCTTCCAAAAGAAGATCCGCATCACCGTCGGGATCATCAAGGAAGCGTCACATGCGATCCAGCGCCTGCCACTTCTCGTGCTCTTCCCGATCGTCCCGTTTACCATGATCCTCGTGCTCTTCATCTACTCGGCGGTCATCGCGTTCATCTACAGTAAAGCAGACATCAAGCTCGACAAGCTCGGCGCGTCGTCGTCACTCACAGCGAGCGCTGACACACGGTCCTGAGCAAAGTGAGCGCGAACGACGCGATGCGCATCCTGTTTGCGTACCACTTCTTTGGGTTCCTCTGGACAAACCAGCTCATCCACGCAATCAGCATGTGCACGATCGCTGGCGCCGTGTGTCGGTACTACTGGAGCCGCGGCAAGTCTGTGGCTGAGATGGGGCGGTTCCCGATCCTCTACTCGTTCAAGAACTGCTTCCGGTACCACTTTGGCTCGCTCGTCTACGGCTCCCTCATCATTTGCAATCATGCAGTTCATTCGCGCACTGCTGCTGTACGTCGACCATCAGACGCAAGGAATCCAACAGTCGAACGCAGTCGTCAAGGTCGCCACGAAAGTCGTCCAGTGACTCATGTGGTGCCTCGAAAAGTGCCTCAAGTTCCTCTCCAAGAACGCGTACATCATGGTCGCGATACACGGCCGCGGCTTCTGCACGTCTGCCAAAGACGCGTTCAAGACGATCCTGTCGAACGTCGGCCAAGTCGGCACTGTGTCGATGGTCACGTTCCTACTGCTCAGCGCCGGGAAGAGTGCGATCGCAATCGCGTGTACGATCGCCATGTTTGTGTACATCGAGGCCAAGCCAGACGAGTTCGGCATTGGTGGTCCACGCGAGATCTCGTCCCCACTGGCGCCTATTCTCTTCACGCTGCTGCTCGCGTAGTTCGTCGCGTCCGCGTTCCTCGGAGTGTACGAGATGGCGATCGGCACGATCTTGCTCTGTTTCTGTCAGGACAAGCAGCTAAACGCAGAGAGCGGGCAGTTCTTCATGAGCGGCCGACTGCGCAAGTTTGTCGACAGTGTGCATGTGCCCCACCGTCAGGTCCAGGGCGACACAGCACCAAACTGAGGCAGTTTAGGTTGGCGCATGCTGACTCGAGTGTCTAGGAAGCTACAGTTCTAGTGTATCTACTGTGCGTTGTTCTTGAAGTGCCACAGTGCCAGACTACCGTCGTCATGTGAGGTGCAACACAGTGGGGGCAACGCCTTCCCGAGCCAGAAGTCGAGGTCGGCCTTGCTCTCGAAAGCCACCTTCTGTGGGTGGGGATCGCTGCCAACAGCACGTGAGTGAGCCACAGCCTTTGACCCTCTGGCTCGCAGCAGCTAGTGCAGCAGTACAACACACTCACCTTGTACACGTCGACTGCCACGACACGGGATCCCAGGCGCGTTGTAAGGATGAACTGGAGTCCCGCAGAGTCGAACGTGAGCTCGAACCGATGGTCAGGCGAAGCGATGTCGTCTCTCACCACGTAGCTGCTGGCGACGCGATGCGCTCCAAGCGCGGCTTGAGAGGAGGAGTCCGGGTCACCCGCAAATCCGTCGCCGCTGCTGTCGTTGCTCGTGAGGTCGGCTGCCACTGCTGCCGTCGCCTCGTCCGCCCACGCCCACTCGGTGACCGTCATCACCCGCTCCTCGGGCGCAGAGATGCTCAGGAGTGACGTCCCGCCCGGCGAGAACGCCAGCGCTTGGATCGGCGCCGCTGGATCGACCAGCGCCACGTTGTCACGCGGTCCGCGCGTGCCTTCGGTTCTAGATGATACTGATGGGCGCCACGTAAGCACCGGATGCCGCAAGGTCGCGTCGAAGACCTGGATCTGGCCGCTCTGCGAGCCAGTTGCGAACACGCTCAGCGACGCATCACACGCGATACACGAGAGGTCTTCTGCAAGGGACCACGCCGCTCGACGGACGAGCTCGTGTCCGGACGACGCAGGGCGTAGCGCAACGAGCTGAGCTTGCGGACGACTTGATGATTGATGATGGTGGCGCTCAGATCCGTCGCTAGGCAACGTACTGGCTGTTGACGACGCAGCGACATGGAGACACAATGGCGCTGCCGTCGCAGCGACAAGATGCGTCCCCGCTCCTCCGGTCTCGAGACGGGACACCACTCTCAGCTGTGCCATTCCCCACGCGTTCAGCGTCCCATCTGCGAGCGCAAAGAGCAGTACCTGACCAAGAGCACCCACGAATATTGGGGTCAGTTGTGAGTGCCTATAGCGATACACAGCGTTGAATAAGTGACACCCACTGCGCTTGTTACAACGGGCGAACCTGCTCCTCTCCTTCGCTAGAGGTGATCCACGACAGCGACTTCAGTGGCGACAAGAGTCGTGTCGTCGCCACTGGTCCGTCGTCGCCCGTGTGGGACGCGGCTATCGAATGGACAACGACGGCTTTGCCAGCGACAGTCCCGCTTGCGACGAACTTGCCGTCGCACGAGATCCGACAGATGCTCGCTTCTGGCTGCTGGTTCGTGGGCCGCAGACTCGACGTCAGCGGTGGTGAGTCTTGTGCTGAAGCGATCGCCCGCACGAGCGACAGCGAGATCGATGCGCTGTCGTCGCCACTCCCACTACTCCGTGACGAGAGCGGTGGCGACGACGTCGCAGGCAAGTCCGGGTCGTTGTCACGCTTCAATTCCTCGTCGCTGTCGGCGCCCAACGCTGTTCGCTCGCTGCGGTGGTGCCAGTCCTCGATAGATCGGCGGTGTCTGCTCCACACTGTCGGAGTAACCGTCTTCTTTGTCGCTCCGGTCTTTGCGGCAGATGCCAAAGAGCTCGCCCAGCTCTTGCAGCTGCTGCGGCGAGAAGCCCACCGAGTCTGCGTGGCTCGGAGCGCGTCGGGACGCTGTCGCTGTCTCCCCGCTTTCGTTCTTACTGACCTTGCTCCCAGTACCGGTACGTGTGAACTGTTCCCAGTAGCTGTGCTGCACCATCCGCCGCAGGATCTTGTGCAGCTGTCGCCCAGCGTCTTCGTGCTTCTTGATCCGAGCGTTCGCCTCCACGTTCAACAGCCTGTGTGGTGTCGTTTGGTTTGTTGGTTAGTTGGCCTCGTGAGTGCAACAAGCGAACGGATAGGAGGTATACCACAGAGCGCGTACCGAAGGCGATTGCACTCAAACTGGCTGACTTTGAGTCGCATCTTGAGCGCTGGCTCCTCGAGCCGCGTGAGCTGGAACGCGAGCAGCGTCGGCAGCGCCATGTTGCGAAATACGAGCGCGAGAAAGTTGCGGAACGTCGTGAGGAACGCGTCGAGCCACTCTTTCGAGAAGAAGACCTGGACTCGCGCACTCACGCGTCAGCTGTGATGATAGAGGTCTTTGAAGACGCATGCGGGTACTGTACCTGGAAGTACGCGTCCCGCTCTGGCTGCTGGATGTACGGAAGGATGAACCAGCGGCACCATGAGTCACTGACGTCGGCGCCAGTCGCTGGGATCGTCGCGTTGAGCTTGTCGGCGTACTTCACAGGTGTCGCAGTCAAGGGAACCAACCCATAGTGAAACGCAGACACTCATACGCAGACAGACAGGTAGAGAGGACATAGAGCTCTGAAAGAACTCGGCCGCTTTCTCACGGTGTCCTGTCTTGACAGCATTGACGACGTAGAGCCGCAGCAGCGACGTCTCGAGCGCCTGGACCGACTGGCGGCTCTCGTAACCCGCACGCGTCCGTCAGTATCCACATTTACACTACTGTAGGTGGGGTTAGTAAAGCTTGTGTGTGTGTACCACGCACCTGAGCGTAAGACTCGTCGAGGTGGTGGAAGAAGCGTGCGTTGAGGAACGTCCACGTCTCGAGGAGCGCGTCGACCTGGAAGCTGCCAGTTGGAGCGTTTAGTGGCCCACAGTTGTGAAGTCTCGTTAATGTACTGCGGTCCTCTACACTGTGAATAGATGAAGACGACGATAAAGCGCACGCCGCACGTCTGTACGAGCTCCAGTAGCTGCGCAATGATCTGCTCAACGTCAAAGCCCTTGGTGCGGTCGCGCTTGCGCTCCGCGGCGAACACCTGGAAGCTCTGCATGCATGACGAGAGGGGCGGTTGAATAGGGACGATAAGAACTAGCGCAGCAAGCAGCCAGCACCTTGGTGAAGCCCCGGAAGAGCAGGTACTCCATCAGGAGCTCGTCCACATGCGGCATACACCACAGTACAGTACATCGTATTGTTACTCCACAACAGCCTGAAGTGACAAGCTCTGACATTCCCAATCATGACACTCGTCGCGACAGACGTAGCGCTGCTGGCGCTCGTCGCGCTCGTGCACGTGGCGCTGTGCCCGTTCGCCAAGGTCGAGGAGAGCTTCAACCTCCAGGCAGCGAACGATCTGCTTTTGCCAGTCGCGCAGTTCGACCACGAGGAGTTCCCAGGCGTCGTACCGCGCACATTCATCGGCGCGATCGGCCTCGCGGGGCTCTCGGCGCCTGTGGCGCTCGTAATGCGCGCACTCGGCATGCGACGCTTCGCACTGCAGCTACTCGTGCGCGCGGTGCTTGCGCTGAACAACGTCGCAGCGCTCGCGCTCTTTGCCCGCAGCGTCGGCCGCAAGTTTGGATGGGACACGGCGCGTGCGCTGCTGCTTGTAAGCGGGTGCCAGTTCCACCTGCTCTTTTACGCTGGACGCACACTCCCCAACACATTTGCGCTCGACTCGTCTTGTGCACGTACGCGAGTTGGCTCGAGGTGGGTTTTGGGTCTTTGCGTGACAACAGTGGGTGGGTTATTGGGTTATTGGGTTATTGTCAGATGGGTGATGGCGGGTATACATGTGCATATGTGCAGGGACACTGGAAGCGCGTCGTGTGGCTCCTGACGTTCACGACCATCGTGTTCCGAGGCGACACGGCCGTGCTCTTTGCGCCAATCCTGCTCTCAATGCTGCTCACACGGCCGTCAGCGTTTGTTTCGATCATCGGATGGGGCCTCTCGGCGTCTGTGCTGTCGCTCGCACTCACAGTACTCGTGGACTCGTACTTCTGGTACGTATATGCGTAAAGAGCGGGGGGGGTACTGATGCTGTGGGTCGTGGGTGGTGTGTCCCTGACATCTATCAATGGGTGAATGAATGAACCCCAGGCAGCGCTGGCTCTGGCCCGAGGGTGATGTCCTCTGGTTCAACACGGCCCAGAACAAGAGCCACAAGTGGGGCGCGTCGCCACCGCTCTGGTACTTTTACTTGGCGCTGTCGCGTGCGCTGCTTGCGACGGCGCTGCTCATCCCCATCGGCGTCAGGTGCGTAAGCCACAAGAGAGAATGAGTCGCTATGTGCTGGTCTCTCACGAGCCTCTTCTACTCGACACAGCCCTGTCGTTGCTGCTCTGGCCCGGGGTCAGTCCTGGAAAGAGCTGCGTGCAGCCCCAGTTCTGGACGCCAGTGTCGTGGCGTTCGTGTGGCCGATCGTCGCGCACCTCGCGCTCTTCTCGCTCCTGCCGCACAAGAAACTGCGCTTCGTCTTTAACGCGATCCCGATCCTCAACATGGCAGCTGCTGTGGTGCTTCCGTCGTCTCCACCGCCTCCGTGTGGAGCCGTGTCTTCACAGTCTCACATTCCTGTTGATGGTGGTGTGTGGCGCCTTGGGATGCACTCACAGGGACTCGCCAAGCTGTACCGAGCCCGCAACAAGGTGGGCGATCTGCTGGTGTAAAGCTGAGCCAAGAAATGGGCGTGTACCTTATGCGCATTCTCTTGGGTGCCTGTGGTTCAAACTCGTGTGACAGAGCGTCCTGCCGCTGCTCGTCCCTGTCGGCTGCCTGGTCCTCACGGCGGTCGGCACCGTCTTCTTCACGATGGCGGGTCGTGTCAACTACCCTGGTGCGTTCGTTGTCTCTGCTGCCTGCCGTGCAATGGAAGTCTCTCCCTCTTGAGAGCTGGCGAACTGAGATGGGGACGTGGGATGGCTGCGACGTGCACCAGGCGGGGAGGCGTTCCAGTTCCTGCACCAGTACGCCCAGAGTGAGCAGCACGTGGCGAGGACAGTGCACATTGACGTATCAGCTGCGATGACTGGCGTCTCGCGCTTCGCCGAAGAGTTCTCTCCGACGTGGAGGTGCGAGCAGATCGCATCTGGTGGTCGCTCGCTCAACTAACTCATGAGAGTGATGGTGTGTGCGTTTCATGCAGCTACTCCAAGGACGAGTTGGCGACAACGCTCGACACCCTTGAAAGGTTCGACTATTTGCTCACTGCGCAGGCGCCGAGCTCACTGGCCGCTGTGTTCGATGTCGTGGCCGAGTTTGCTGCGTTCGAGCGCGTCGAGTTCCGTCAGTTCCCGCCCCAGATCCACACGAAAAGCGCCATGTTTGTGCTCAAGAACAGGCGTCTCGACGACCCACAGAGCGACTACGCGAGCCGCGCCTAAGAGAGCTCAACTAACACGACTCACACATGCAAACAAACGCTGCTTCCGTCCTACTCGGCCGGCATCTTCACGGGCGACAGAAAGCCAATCGTGCACAAGAACTGCAGCACGTACTTGGCGGCTTCGTCTTCGTCGTGCGGTTTCTTGAGACGGTGCGGTGGCGGCTGCTGCTGGACGAACCGGAGCACGTCCGACGCGTGAAAGCGCGCGCCGTCTTGCTGACGCACCCACTCGACAATCGCCGCCTGGAACGCACTGCACCGAAACTGCGTGCGGACTTTCGAGCGCGAGTCGACGCTGCCAAAATTCACATGGACCACGTACGTGTGGCCTGTCGTCTTGGGTCCCGGAGTTGGACGCGTCCCGCCCTTCTTCGCCATCTTCTTGAGCGCCTTATTCTTCGCCGCACTCCCACTTCCAGTCGTCACAGCAGTAGACCCCTTCGTCGTCGTCCCTCGACTGTCGCCGCCAGCACTCGCTGGTGCTGGGCGGCGGCTCAGTGTCGAGCTTGGCAGCTCATCCAGTGCCATCAGAAATGCCAACCTACTCTCTCGAAACGCTGTCGACTTGTAGATCTTGACATGCCGACCGCCACGGAACTGGTGCCGACTGAGATCAATCGTCAGGTCCGCGTCTGCAGAGGTCACTTCAGTCGGTGTCGCGACTGACGCGTCGTGGTCGCCGCCGAGCAGCACGACTTCCTCTGGCAACAGGTCAAACGCGCTCAGCGACGCAATCTTCGTCCCCAAGTCCTTCAGCAAGTGCGCCAGGTCCTTCCGTGTCGCCTTCGCGTCCTGCGTCTGGAGCATCGGGCGACGCCACTACTCGTCCATCCGACAGAGTTGGCGCAGGGCGTCGACAACCAGCTCTGTCGGATTCAGGCTTGCAATGCGAAGCTCGAGCCACGTCGCCTCTTCTGAGACGTCCACTTCCAGCCACGTGCCGCCAGGGGCGTACAAGACAGAGCCAGACGCAAGCATCGTCTCACGAATCGCCGAGCTGGCGCCAACGCCCCCACTCGGGTCGTTGTCGTCGTCTGGCATTTGGTACTCGTCGGTTGGCGGGAGCAGAATCGACGACCGCTGCTTCCCCGCGCTCTGACACTGCTCTTTCACGCGCGTCTCTTCTTCGAGCTGCTGTTCGAGCGTGGTCGGAGCCGACAGGCGCGGACTAAAGTCGTGCACTGGGAACTGGACTGGCCCAGGCTTCGTCTTCCACCGGGCGCAGCCCTTGAGCATCACGACAAAGCAGTCGTCGCGGTAGAACTGCCAGCCAAGCACAGCGCCTGCGTGGCTACACACGACATTAGCGACGTGGGCACTCGCAGGCACGAGGACGCTGACTTGGAGGTCGCTTGTCAACGACGTGACAAGCAACTGGGAGATCACTGGTGGCGCCGGCAGCGCCAGCGAGCACCCCAAGTCGTAAAGCCCGGGTGCTTCGCGCTTTGACACGGTACTCACTGCCTCGGCGTGCCGACGGTCCGTGCGCACGTGGCTGGTGGCGTAGACAAACACTGTGATCGCAGCGTCAGGCGGCGCCATGTCGACCAGCGTCTTGGGCTGCAAATCGCCAAATGCTTCGCGGGCAAACGGGTAGAAGCGGGCAGCCGGTGCGTCGATTGCGTGCACTGAGTCGCGATAGTGCGCCTTCATGGTCGCCGCGTTGTCGTGGCCCCCAAAGAACCACGCGAGGCGCCTCGGATGGTCCAATGCTCGAACAGCATCCACACCAAGAGAGCCGACCGCAGCGGGGTGTGAGCTGGAGCGTACTGGAGCAGACGACGCGTCGTCGCGGAGCTTCATGGTGACTGCCGAGCTCAGAGTGAGCCTGGCAGTGTCGTCGTCGCCGTTGTCCACGTCCATAGCACGGTCAGCAGCAGCCGCAGAGGTTGCAGGAGGTGGACTGGGAGGCAGCGTACGGGAGCAAGCGCTGGTGGCGGTCACCATGGGCGACTGGTGCGGATCTCTCTTGATGCTCTTCGAGCGCCGAGGTGTCTGGAGCGAGAGCGCGAGCTGCAGATCGCCAGGAGGCGCTCTATCGCTCCGTGGTGCCGGCGCTGTCGGTGTCGACGTCTGCGACGGCTGTGGCGTTGCCGGCACTGGTGTGGGATTCTCCAAGTCGTCTTCCGTCAACACAAACTTGCGCTTCGCCACCTTCTTTGGCGCAGGCGGTGGCGACAGTGGCAGCGCGCTCGGGTTCTCCGTTTCAACACGTTCGTCAGCGTTCACGTGGCCAGTCGCCGCGTTGCTGGCGCAGGTAGCAGCGTGGCGGCGCATGTTTCCCTTGTGGCACCGGAAGCGCTTGCCACACGTGACGCACTCGGCTTTCGCGGCTTTCGTACGGTGTGAGAACACAGGAAGTGAGAACACACGAAAGCCTTGCTCTTCATTGTCCTCCTCAGTGTGCCTCGGTGCGCATGGTGGCTCATGCTCCGCATCGTCTTCTGCTTCCGCGTGCTGGTCCTGGTCACCAACGTGCTCGCTCTTGTCAGCTGTCGTCACGTCCCTCTCATCGTCCTCCACCTCGACCGCAATGTCTCCTGCTTCCGCTTGCTGCTCTTGGTCAACAACAGGCTCGCTCTTGTCAGCTGTCGTCACGTCTTCCTTGCCCTCGTCAACCTCGGCCGCTCGAGCGTTCACAGCAGACGCGTCCTGCATCGCAACGTCCTCGTTGCTGCGCTCGTTCTCTTCCATGCGAGCTAGAGTGTCGCTTCCGGCTTGCGTCGTCGTGGACGCCGCTTCGACGCTTGGGGTCTCTGCTGAGACTGCGTCCCCACTCGGCTCTGTCACGACAGCGTCATCGCCGCTTGGAGCTGGAGCGGCGACCGTCTCGTCTCGAGCTGGACTCGCTAGACGCGGCGGACATTCGTGATGAGCCAGTGTCTTGGGCTGGAGTTCCTCGTGCTCGCTCTCGTGTTCCGTTGTCTTCTCAAGTGCGTTCGCAAACTCACGGCCACCATCCGCGTCTTCTGAGCGAGCCGAGGCTTCTTCTGCTGGCGAGGACGCGCCACCGTCGCTGTCGCTGTCGCCGCCCTCCGAGTCGTAACGTGGGTGCGGCTGCTCACTACTGCCCGTGACAGTCGCTTCCAGTATTTCTTGAGTCACGACTTGCACACTCACGGCTTGCTCGACGACTTCCAGACATACCGTTCGCTCAACGACTTCAAACGCTTCCAACCCTTCTTCTTCTTCATCCATGGCTTCCGACTCTGACCGTGGGGTCGCAACGTCAAGCGAGAAGTCCACTGGTGACGACAAAGAAGATTGTGGCGACGAAGACGGGTGCCGCTCATCGGAAGACTCCACTTGCTTCTCTCCCTCACTCGCGGCTCCAGTCTCGCCCGCGCTCTTCGCTTCGTCCTCATCCGAGTTCATCAACTGGTCCTCGGCCACGGTCGCTGGCTCCTGCTCCACCTCGGCTCTCGCGAACTGGTTCTCATCGTCCGTTGTCTTCGCTTGGTCCTCGTCCGAGCTCATCAACTGGTTCTCGTCTGCGGCACTGGCTCCAGCCACAGGTTTGCGGAGCGTAATGTCTTCGACGACCTCGACATCGTCGTCGCGGTCCCGAGTCGATGGCGACAGCGTCGTGTCGCTATCGTCCATGTCGTCGATCTCGTCCACGCCCAAGCCGATGCTCGCAGCTCTGCTTGCGAGTCGAGCAAGGCGTTCTGCGATAGTTGTCACTGTGCGTGACCAAGAGTGAGAGAATCTGCGTGGCGTCCTGGATGGCTCTGACCACAGCATCGCGAGTGCCAGTCAGCGACTCGCTCGGACTCGCTCGCGACTTGCGGCGGTTGGGACCGAGACGAGACCAGGCACACAAGGAGCTTGAGAGGGTCTTCTTCTGTCACGTCGTGTACTATTTTCATAAATACTGCAAACGACTGACCCTGAAGTAGGTTAACTACTTTCACTTCTACACACACTGAACTACATACAGTACTTACTTCTTTCTACTTACTACCCGGTACCTTACTGCTTCTACTTCCGACGACACACGTCACATCTACTCACTCGCACCTCTGCTGTTCTTCTCTGCAGCGACTCGAGCCACGACGGTCGGTCGCTTTATATTAAAAGAGAGAGAACCTACTTGATCACTTGAGCAGCCTTCTCCTCCACCTCCCCACTTGATCAGCAGTACGGGTCTTTCATCAGTTCCAGCACGACACTGAGCTCTTCGCCAGTGAACTCGGGCGCCGCTGGATTCATGGGTGGCGGGACTGCAAAGCCGCCAAACTTCATCGCATCATCGTCTCTCTGGGGCAGACGGAGCACGTGGTGCGCTGGCGCTGGGTGGTGGGGATAGCCGCCCACGAGACTGCTGCTGCTGGTGCGACGGTGGGTGGTGGTCATAGTCTTCATTCCCGTCCGACGAGTTCCCCGACCGCAGAGGCGTGAAGTGGGTCCCGAACGAACTGAAGCTCCGTGGGTAGTTGCTCTCCGCGTTAAGTACGAACGTGCTCGTCTCGTAGCTGCTCGAGTGCGAGTGGTGGTACTGTGGCACGCCAGTGTCGTGATCGCTCAGTGGGAACGCCGCGTGACCGGCGATCGCCGATTTGCCGCGCCACGCGTCAGTGTGCATGTGGTCGCTGTCTGCGAGCCCTTTCTTTGGCTCTTTCGGCAGCACTGGTAGGCTCCCGTCGCTCCCACTGAAGAACTGGTTCATGAGCTTACAGGGATCAGCAGTGGTCGACAGTGTTGCTTGCTGCTTCCTTGTCGCCAATGAACGTGTTGAACAGGAAACTGCTGTTGTTGTTGCTACTGGAAGCCTGTTGCTGGTGTTGCTGGTGCGAAGATGGCGTCAGGGTTTCAAAGTCCGGTCGGCTGTGGTGGCTCTGGAGCTGCTGTTGTTGCTGCTGGTCGGGGACGTGGAGAGAGAAGTCGGCGTCGTTCTTGAGCCCGCTCACGTGGCGCAGACTCGGATCATTGTCCAGCGTCGCACTGGCTACTGGGTGCGAGTACTGGCTCTGAGCCTGGAGCCCAGCGCCGACAATGATCCATGATGGACTTTCTGGTGCTGCGCAAACTCTTTGTAGTTGTCAGAGCTCCAGCCACAGTGGACGCTGAGGCACCAAAAGACGTTCAGGCCTTCGGGAAAGTGGATGCGCATGTGGCGCTTGAGCTTGGTGCTCGTATTGAACTTCTTGCCGCACGACGCAAAGATGCACGGGTACGGCCGCTCACCGCTGTGAATGCGCTTGTGGCGGCTTAGGTTCCCCGATGTGTTGAAGCGCTGGGTGCACCCGAGTTCGTCGCACGCGTACGGTTTGTTGCCTGTGTGGATGCGCTGGTGGCGCCAGAGCGAACGACCGTGGGAACTGCTTGCCACAGTGCACTTCGGAACCGATGAAGACGTCTCTCTTGGCTGCGGCTTTCTTCGCGCTCTTCTTGGTGGTAGTGCTGCCACCAGCTGCTGTGGTACCATTACTGGTGGTGGTGGTGGGAGCTGTAACTGTAATTTCAGTAGTCGCGGTCGTTACTGCGTCCAACGTGGCGGGCCGGCCACGCAAGTGACTACTGCTGGCGGGACTAAGGAGCAACTTCCGGAGCAACTGTACAAAGAAAGGAAAATAAGTGCAAAATAACTGACCCAGTGAAGCCAGCGAGCATTATAGTGGCGCTCGTCGACGACACGCTCCTCAGTATCGTCGCGATCGCTGAGCCGGTCGGCGTGACACGCGCAACGAGCTTCCACAAGCTGCTCGCTGCAGCTGAACCCGCTGCTCGAGTTCCTGTGCGAAACGAACAACTCGCTGCTCGGGATGGCGCACAGAGTCGTGCGCTTCACGCCGCTTGCTTCTTACCCCCTGTGCTGCTCACACAGAGTGGAGGGGGCTCTTTTTCATCGCTGTTCTCGTCCACGTGCTCGTCGAGCAGCCTGCGCGTGCTCTTTGCCGAGCTCTCGCAAACGCGAACTCGTGTGGGTACATGCGACAGCGTCTTTCTGCGTCGTCGCTTTCGGGTAGGCGTCGTCCGTGATGACGACGCTCCGAGTTCCGCTCTACTGTCTCGAGCGGTTGCAGCAGGTTCCGAGACCCTCGCTGCTGTGGTACGTGCTCGCGGTCGGCGCGGCTGGGCACAAGAGCGAGCGAACTGTCGATCTCACTGAGCTGCGCCTTGCTTGATTTTGATGATGCTGTCGTTCAAGACGAGGTGGGGAGCACACAACGACGTTGTGCAGGCAGTCGGTTGTTCAGGTGCATCGTCCAGGTACGAGATCGGGTACCGGAAGATAGCGACAGATCGCCGAACGCCATGGCGCTGTTCGTGCGCTTGGACGGCAGCAGCGACGCTTGCAGGATCGTAAGGAGCAGCGGCAGGTGCTTTCCGCTGAGCCCGAACGCGTCCAAAACGCTCGACGACAAAGAGAACGTGCGCGGGCTCAACGATCGCAATGATCGGTCCGGTCTCGTCCTGGAAAAGCTCGTTTTCTTGCTCGAGGTGCCGCGCGACCTCGCCGCTGATCTTCTCAAGCTTCTCGTCGACCAACGAGAAAGAAAGATGGGCTCGGTTGTCTGTTGCGCTGTGTTATCCACGTGGGCTGAGAGCTCGTCGTCCTCAGCGCTGGTTGAGTCCACGTGCAGGCAGTGGATGAGGCGGTAAGTGGTGTTTAGCACGCGCGTTGTCGCGTCTGTGCAGCAGCTCACATCGCAAAAGCCATTTGCGTAACTCTGGCTCAGCCGGTCGCTCGAGAGCAGCATTGCTTGGTCGACGTTAGCGACAGATCATCAGCATTGCTGTACTCCACGTACGTGTGCTTGTCGATAAGTGTCGTGAAGCACACACCAGCGTCAAACCGTGCGGGCACATTCCAGCTTAAATAAAGTATGCTGTGATGCCATCACGCAATTGTCTTTTGGTCAGCCAACGTGCAATTCATTGCATGTCAGACACCCGAGGCGAGGCAACGCACGCTGGCCGACGCAGCAATGACAGGCGCTGCTCGCCGACCGCATGCGCCACCCGCAGACGCGTCATTGGCCGAGTGGAGCTGCGCACTCTGCACGCTGCTCAACAGCTGGCGCGACAGTCGCTGCGCAGCCTGCGACCAGGAGCGCGAGCCGCTGCCGCCGTCACTCGCCACTGCCCGTGACCGGCTCGCGGCAACAGCGCAGGGCCGTTCGCGTCCAGCGACAGCCACACAGCAGCTACAGCGAGTGAGCGGGCGCCTGTGCGCGGTGTCTTGTTTCGCAGTACGGCAGTCGCACCGACAAGCGACTGGCGAAACGAGCCGCGGCTCACGATGAACCGGCGCAAACGGTCGCTCCACACGGCTCCAGCGACGACGCCTTCTGCGTTCCACGCCACCCATCGCCAGCACGACCAACCAGCTGCTGAGGAGCAGCCGAGCTTCTCTCTCTTGAGTGGCTTTGAAGCCACCGACGCCTCAAGTGGGTATCAAAGGACAGAGGATCCACACCCACTTTCTACGACTGTGACGACTGCGCCACCACATCACACAACGAGCAGCAGTGCGCTCTCAGACTACGAAAACGACGTGAGTCATCCAAACTTCCAGCTGCTGGGGCCGGGCGTGTCTCTGTTCCCAGCCGTTGACGCCGTCGCCAGTCCAGCGGTAGCAACGGCAGCTGATGATCCACTGCTCCGTCGCGAGTCAAGCTACAGCTACAGCCACAAGACCCACGAGACCCAAGACGTACTGTACCAGAACCCACATCGACAACCACAAGAGAACACAGAGCCGTCGTTCGAGCTCATTGACGTGAGTTCGCAGCCAACAGCCGTCCCCCTTCCTGTGGTCCCGACGTCGGTCCTGCAGCGAGGGTTCGTGGCAGCAGGACGCGTGTCGACCATTAGTGACGAACCGGCCGTCGAAGAGAAGCTCGCACGTGCAGGACTCGACCTGAGCGACTCGGACAGCAACAAGAGCCTCCACCAGCGACGGCCAGCGCAGCGGAACAAGCTGCGGCGAAGCATTGTCGAGTCTCCGTCCATGGCAACCACCAATAACCACAACAACTACGACAATGACGATGGTAACGAAGAAGAGGAGAAGGCACCAGCGACAGCGACGTGGGAGTGTGCCATCTGCATGAACTTTAACAGCGTCTCGCTTGCGCGCTGCGAGCTCTGCGACACGAAGCGCGGTACGCGTTTGTCCACTGTGTGATGCTGTTGACTGGGTCGCGAGTGGGTGGAGAGACGTCATACTCAACTGGCGTCATGGTTTTGCAGAATCAGACGACGAAGGCGAAGACGGACGAGGCGGAAGGATGCACACGCACAGTACCACGACCCACTACGACCGGTACATTGACCTGGCGAACAGCCAGGAGGTTGCAGAAACCACACGAGGCACCGAAGAGCCCGGGGCAGAGTACTACGTCTTTGACCCGAGGTGCGTGACGTCAGTGTATGCCGGTCGCCCTTGCGATGCGTGGACCTGAGCTGAGCTGATAACCAATGTGGTGACGCCGGCTACATCAGAGACTTTGAGAACCCGTACGACCAAGTGACGCCGGCTCCGCCCGAGTTTGAGGACTATGGCGCTGGCGACGACGACTACGTCGAGGACATTTCGGATCACGAGGTGCGACCACCGTGTTGGTTAGCACTACTGTAGTAGCACCGTTGAGAGACTTGCTGATGAACTAACTCACGTTTGGGTTCGTGGTGGCACCAGGTGCCGGTTGCAAGCGAGCCACTAACGCGAAAGCGGCCAGACCTATCTGAGTTTGAGCACTTTGTGTGCGTCGAGGACCTGCGAGGCGACTACGGCTGTCGGATCGACTACCAGCAGATGTTTGGCGTGTCCAGGTGCGTCTCTGTTGTGATTCTGCATGACGTACAAGCAGTCGCAGCGTCATCGTGGGTGGAAGCTGACTAAGTGCGAATTGGTTGTTGTTGTCCATTCGGTGGCAGACGAGGCAAGTCGTTCGCCGATCGGATCCAGTCCCGCCGACAAGCGTCGCAGAAGCGCAAGCGTGCAGCCGCCGGAGCGACTGGTGGAGCACCGCCAGAGCCGGCCACGAAGCGTGCGCCGCCGTCCGGGAAGCGAGCGAAAGGGAAAGGGAAAGCAGGACCCCCTGCGTTCCGGAAAGGTAGGGAAGGCTGGTCCGCTCGTGCTGGTGTGCCGGGAATGGATGGGTCGATGAGCTCACATCCACGACTGTGGCGCTCTCCTCTGAGCAGCACGGGGAGCCAAGAAGCGCAAGACAACCAGCGGGAGTAGCGCGGTGTCTGCGTCATCAAGCGGTGCGGGCAAAGGCAAAGCCACGAGCCGGCGGCCGAGTGCGTCGTCGTCGACGTATATTGGGATCAACTACTACGACACGTCGGCCGCTGACCTTGGCGATGTGAGCACGATGGCTTGGGAAGGCGTCGGCTCGGCTGGGTACTACTGAGAATGAGAGAGACTGAGAGAGCAGACGGCGCCGATGTGGTCCGTAGAGTAGACGATCATCCGCAGCGAGGCAATACGATCCGTGACTGGTGAGAAGTGGTCCGTTTTGTGTTTTTTGGTCACTCAATACCAAAAACCACTTAGTGGTGCTTCTCACGACAAGTGGCGACTCGCGACGCTTCCAAGCAGACACCCTCACATACACACTCCTTCGAGTCGTCGTTTCTCCTTCTCCCTCAACGCAAACGCTTGTACCTAAGAGCTTCTTGTTCACTCAGTCGTCACCGAGATGACGACGCTGGAGGAAGCCAAGGCGTTCCTGAAACACGAGTGCGCCGACGGCACGAACCTCTACGACCACCTCTCGGACGTGCTGCTCAAGATCCTCGTCGAGCGGCCAGAGAACCTCCACGACACGTTAGAATCCATCTCTGCCGCTGTCAAGCTCCAACGCTATGTTGCGCCACCGCAGCCGCCTGGCGTCTCCGAGTCCGCCGACACGACGAGCACCAAGAGAGAAAGTGTACGTCCCGCTGTCCTCCTGCGCTTGTACCAGGAACGTCGTGGTGACTAACACGCTCACCTCGTACGCTCCACAGCTCACGCAGATTGAGAAGTGGTGCAACCACGCGCTCGATCTCCTCAAGGCACGTGCTCTCTCTCGCCTGTGCCACCTGCTGCGAACGTACGTCACTGACGCTTAGCCCCCACCTCTCTCTATGTTCTCGCTGTGTCTGACAACAGATCAAGGCGGAAGACGACGGTGGCGGTTTTTCGACTCTCGGTCTCGCTCCAGCGACTCGCGCAGGCGAACGCGACCGCGAGCCTGCGCTTCTGGGGCAAAGTGCTTGGCTACGACGCCGACTTTTACATCGCAGAGGGGGGGCTGATGGCTGTCGCAAGCGAGCCAGAGGATCCGAGCGCCGAGGAAGGCGCGGACAAGTACACGTACTGGGCGATGAAAGACGACGGACTGTACGCGTGGGTGTAGCTGCCGAACGTGACGCGCGAGCAGGTCCTCGTAGCGCGTCAGCTCCGGCGGTTCGTGCGCAGCGACCTTGAGGGCAAAGTGGCCGGCCACCCGCCGTTCCCAGGGCTCGAGAAGCACTTTTTGCGCGCTCAGATCGCACGCATCACGGCGAGCACGGTCGTGTGTCCGGCCGGGTACTTCCAAGTGAACGACGACAACGATGGCGCGATCGAGTCTGTGGGCGATCCAGATATCAAGTCTGCGCAGGACCTTACTGAGCTAGGCAACTGGGTGCACTTTACCAAGGAGCTCAACGCCAAGTTCGGTCGCGCGACACCAATGCCGCCGCAAACAAATGCTGATGGGTAGGACGTGGCCTGGGACGGGGAGGAGTTCGCGCCGCCACTGCGTGCGCTCAGCAACGACGACGCGAGGTCCTGGCGTATCGACCGCCTCCCAGGGACGCTCATCCCTGCTGTCGGTGAGTTCGCAGTCGTGCGCAGCCTCGGCGCTGTCGGCATCGCGGTCGGCAAGAAGTTCCTCAACGTGTACGTCGGCAACGGCGTCAAGTTCAGTCCCGAGCCGTACCAGCTGCAGCCACCGAGACCCGTGCAAGTTGGCTACGGGATTGGGATCAGCGAGGGTGGCGGTGACAGTGAGAATGACGGAGGACTGCGGCCGGGGCTGCGCTTCGACGCGCTCGCGGAACAGAAAGACCTGCTTGAAGACCCGACGCCGCCTGAAGAGGAAGAGTAGCGTGGTGGTGGGAACGTCACATTAGCAGCACGAAGGGTGTGCGATACACGACACGATTCAGCTCTCGAGCTTTGCATCATCTACACTCAACTCCGTGCTCCTCCTGTTACACTCGGGTGGTGGCGTGCCTTCTTTCAATCCGAGTCACTGTCGCTGCCTTTCGTGCCACTAACAAAGAGCTCGTTGCGACTTACGGCTCAGATCTCAGGAACGCCATTGACTCTGTCGACGCCGGTGCCTCCTGAGCGGAGATGCACTTGGAGCAGCGGCGTATGCTTCGCGCCTCGCTGGTGCTGCGGAGTCTCCACCGACACGTGAGACAGCAGTCGGCCGGAACTGAGCGCGTAGCTACACACTACGAAAGCCTCGCTCGCTCCGCCACGTGTCGTTGCTG
The DNA here is from genome assembly GCA_023334115.1 of Globisporangium megalacanthum. Classification (NCBI taxonomy): domain Eukaryota; phylum Oomycota; class Peronosporomycetes; order Pythiales; family Pythiaceae; genus Globisporangium; species Globisporangium megalacanthum. The sequence goes on from JAASGD010000353.1 coordinate 20,923, forward strand.
GTGCAACCACGACCGTCTCGCTTGGATCCTAACCGCACACACAACAGCACACGTTGTCAGCCATTCCGACACCAGGGGAACGCGAGAGTAACCCATTCGTCCGTCCTCTTCTTCTTCACGCACCACAGCGCACTTGAGCATGGGCAGGTATGTGTTCGCGCACCCGTCAGTGAACGACACTGCAGTCTTGAAGGTGCGCATGTCCACGAGCCTCAGCGCGCCGTCTGACTGGAGCACCACGACCTGGAAGCCGTCGCTCAGCACGTGCAGGTCGACGATTGCAGCCGCAACAGGTGTGGCGGAGTGTTCGTACGCACGACGGTTTGTGCGGACGTCCCACAGCCATGTTGCGCCGTTCCGCGTCCCATTGACGACAGTGTTCTCCTGTTAACGTTAGTGGAAGAAGTGTCAGTGACGGAGACCGTTGCTGTCCAGAGCCACGAGCAACAAGGCGCCGCACTCACTGGTCGCTACTCACACTGCTTGCGAACGCCTGCGCCATCACATCGCTGGCTGCTTTGCATTTTGGCGCTCGCACGACGCCGCTCTGGACAGTTGCGCCGACGTACGCAGCGCAGACAGGGCTGACGCAATGGGTTCGACACACAACAAAGTGGTGATGCGGACAGTCAACGACGCCATACGCGAGATTGTCAATCTGCAGCTCCAGTGTACGCACCCTCTAAGCCCTACTGCGAACTTCTCCGACCGCACAGGGTTCCTGTTGCAACCGCAACAGCCCACGGGTGGGCGCCAGCACCCTCACGCAACTCTACGGACCGCACCACACGACGGATGCACCACGCGGGGCTCCACGGGTCAGAGAACTGCCATGTCTGCAGCGCACCGCCACCTCCACGGTCGGGTCGAAGCAGCCTGACGACACCCACTTCGCTCGAGCGCTGGCCGCTGTGGTTCGGGGGAGCGCCACCCACGCACGCACACAGTAGCAGCCGCTGAGATCCGAGAAGCGCCGCATCGGCCGCTTGCCATCACAACTCCGAGATCTGGCGACCAACCAACGAGTGAGGGAGAAGGAAGAGGGCAAGCGATGCGTGAGTGAAAACACTGTAAGAGTGTGACTGTAGAAGCGTTCGAGAGCAGGCGACGCGACGCACGTGATACGGACCGTCCAAGTGGCGCCGCTCGACGACTTCCACGCGGCGCTCTCCTCGCCGTGCGAAGCACGACCGGAGGTCGCTGTCGTACTCGACGCGAAAGACGTCCAGCTGCCCGCTGTCGACTGACGATAGGCGGAACAAACACACGAAACCACACACCATGCGCATCGCCACACCCACCGAGTCTGTCAGCGTCTCCTTGCGTGTGGCAGAGACCAGTCGTGTTGCGAATGTATCGCAACACTGTCCATTGCTCAACGTACACCCCAGTGCGCCGTAGTCGCTAGCACTCGCAGCACCCGCTGGGAAGTCGGATGCCGTGATGCAGTCGCCTGGCAGTGCGAGCTCCATCTCCACCGGTCGAAGCGCTCGGCGCGCCTACCGCACCGGAACAAGACACGACCAGCTCTTAGTCATGCAACACTTCACATAGGAACCAAACGACTAGCGACTAGAGCCAGCCTAGCACATGATTTACGCACCACTCTGGACGCAAACAGCAGCGGCACCAGCTCCCGCTGGTCGCGCCGTCCAGCGCTCCACGCCGCGCTGCTTTCACGCGTTGCGACGTACGCGAGCCAACTCGTAGGTGCCGCTCCTCGCAGCAGCGAGTGCCCCTTGCTAGTCGTGGCGCCACTGATGTGCGCATTGCGCTGTTCCTGACGCGCAGTCGCCTCACGCTCGCGCGCTTTCTGCTGCTGCCTGGCGCGCTGTAGTTGCGGCGTGAGGCGGAAGTAGCGGCGCTGAGTTTCGTCAAAGTAGAAGCCTGCGAGGCTTTGTGGTGCAGCAACAGCAGTAACTTGAGCCATGGATGCTTCGGGTTCGGAAGAGTGTGACGACGATGCTTGGCGCTGACGCTCGCGATCGCGCTGTTCCCTCAAAGCGGCGAGGAACGCAGCGCTCGGACTGAAATCCGTCGTGGTCGACTGCTGCTGGTGCTACCTTCAAGGCTTCTGGTGGTCCCTGCGCTGCTGCTTACGGCGCGAACGACGGTCGTCGGCACTGCCCGTAGCAGCACCTCCTCCACCAAGAGCTTCCTCAGGTCTCCGCTTCGCCATGGGTGTCAAAATGTCGAGTGAATGAATGGCTCACGAAAAGTAAAATGAGAATGTAGCCATTTCAAAGTGAGAAGCTCACATGACACGAAGCGACACCCTTGACAGCGACTCAAATCGTGCCCAGCGCTTCTGCGATGGACAACGCCCAACGGCGCAACACACGGCGACGACGCGGACGGTTGCTCTGCTCAAAAGCCGCGCGCGACCACCTGCGCTTCTCATGTATCGTGGTCGCACTTTGCGCTGCCGTGGCTCTCATTGCATTGTTGCATACCGACACGGACGACGAAGCCATTGCGTTCGCTTCCAGCGCAACGTGGCAACAACGTAGCGCCCCAGTAGCCCGCGTGATACACTTTCTACGCGCCTATCCGCAGCGGTTTTGTGGCCTTTTACGCGCCAAAGGTGCAGCTTCTTATGCGCTGGACGAGCACGACGCTCGACGGACTCGAGCTGTCGGACGACGCCAGCAAAGCGCTCGACGTCGCTGTCGCCCTCGCGGCTGTTGCGTCCGTTCACCACGCGGTTGAAGTCGCTCGCCACGCAGTGCTGAAGCGGCTGCAGCAACAGAAGCCACCGACCGCAGACGATGCAGCGCACGACTGTGACGGTGGCGTGACTCTCGAGTCCGACAGTAAAGGCAGCGGTCGAGAGTCGCGTGGACTCAGCGCTTGACAGCGTTGGTTGCAGACAGTCGCGTACTGCTCCCGAGCATGGGCAGTTTGCTCGGGAGGTCGGTCGCGCGTGGGGGTTTAAGGCCGCTTGGTTTCGACGACTTCGTTGCAGTTCCGACACCGCTGTTGCTGTTGCTGTTGTGGTTGTTCCCAATCGGTGGCAGGAGACTGCTGGTTGAAAGCGACGACGTGCTCTTCCCAAGGGGTGGAAGCATCAGCGCGCTCTGCTTGGCGATCACGTCCTGCAGCGTCATGACGAGCCGCTGAAGCTCGCCCAGTTTCTCGTCGTGCTCGCGTAGCTTTTCGTCCAGCTGCTTCTTCACGACCGCTTGGATCAGTTCCATCGCCTCTTTCTTCATCATTCTCTTGCGTGCTGGCTTGGCGCCTCGTTGTGCGTCATCTTCCTCATTGGCTCGCTGCTGCTCTTGTTGCTCCTCTTGCTGTCGAACGCGCTCGCGCTCTTCTTGTTCCTCTTGATTTCGAACGAGCTCGCGTTGGAGTTGCTTCTCGATCGCTCGTTCCAGCTCCAGTCGGCGCTGCTCCTCTTGTTCTTGTTCAAGTTCAAGCTCGAGCCGACGCTGCGCTACTTGCTCTCGTTCCAGCTTGCGTGATCGCTGCGCTTCAAGCTCTTCTTGTTCGCGTTTACTTTCGCGCTGGGCCTCGAGCTCTTGTTCCAGCTCGCGCCAGTGCTCCGCTTCGAGCGCACGCTCTTGTTCGAGTCGGCGTAGCTCCTCTTGCTCTTCCTGTTGTTGTTGTTGCTGGAGATGGCGCTCCGCCTCCGCTCGCTCCGCCTCCTCCAGTTCCTGCTCCAGCTGGCGTTGCTCTTCTTGCTCTCGCTCGCACTGCTCGTCAGCAGCAGACGTCCAGAGCAAGTTGTGCTCCTCGCCGCAAGCGCCTTGCGCCGCAGGACTGGCGCGATCAGCGTCCTCGAGCCTCCGCTTGAGCTGCAGCGCCGACACGGCTCGCCACTGCTGCGGTCCGCCAACGTCTTCGTCCTCACCGTCGTCCTCGCTCTCCAAGTTGTCGCCTCTGCCATCCTCTTCATCTGCTCTGGCCTCTGGGCTTCCCTCGTCCAGTTGGAGCGCACTCTTCTCTTCCTCCGTATTGCCACTTCCGTCCTCCGTCTCTAATCTTTCGTGGTACGGATCGTCGGCCACCACCGCTTCTTCTTCTCCGTTGTCTTCCTCAGTCACCAGCTGTCGCACGTAGTTGGATGGGAAGAGACCCACACGCGTAGGCTCGAACTCTCCATGTCCACGCCACCAACCGTCTTCTTGCACCTGTAACACGCGCACGCGGTCGTCTCGCACCAGTGGCAGC